>NJEV01000168.1:0-32305 GCA_002591385.1 Cordyceps sp. RAO-2017 | reverse complement strand
ATATATATACATACATGTATGCCTTAGGAGCTCGAACCATGGGCTGTGTCGCTCATGTGTTCCGGCCCAGGTCGGAGCCCCCGTTCGTGGCCGCGACTAGGCGACGCAGACGCACAAACATCGGGCCTCTGCATCCAGGTTCCCATCCGCGCGACCCAGCCCGCCGCCCGTGTCTTGCCAGGCCCGCGTCCGTGGGCACGGCCGCCGCCAGATCTGGGAACCGTCCGATCGCGCGTCAGCTGGCCTGGCCTTTTGGTTGCGGGGAGGGCTGTCGTCGGAGACGCCGCCCGAGTCGGCGCGGCCACGGACCCCGGTCCAGCTGCCCGCCGGGCAGAGCTGTCGATTCGAGAGGCTTGGAGGGGAGGCGTCGTGGGCGTTCGCGAACCGTCACGCCTCGTTCCGCCATGTTCGAGAAAAGGCCGAGGGGGGCATGCCGGGATGTCTCCTCTCCCCCGACCCCTTCCGCCCTATGCGTCCGATTCCAAGGAACTGGCTCGGGGTTGTATGGGGCGGTGGCCGCCTCTCCGTCCTCCGCTGCTGCCCGCGTCCCAGCCGATGCGGCTCCGGCCGCAGAACCGTGGTAGGAATCAAACATTCGGCTAGCGTCGACCGCAAACCAAGGTCCGTCGGGGCCACGCGCGAGGAAACAACGCCCTCTGGTCGCGCGTGTTCTCGCGCATGCTCTAGCATCTCGACCTGTCCTTGTTTCTTCGCCCTCGTCCCGAAAGGGCAGGGCTTGTTGCTGTTCGGCCTCGTGTCATTGGATCCCGCTTCTCAGGCGACTCCCCCCCCCCTACCGCCCTCTCTTCCCTCGCCGCTGTTTTCCGTTGGGACCGACAGGTTGGATAGTGGGAAGCGCTCGTCTGGTTCGCCGCCACGCCCGGCAGAGGCGTTCGTGTGAAACAAAGACCGTTCTCACGATAGATCCCCGCCCGGGGGGGGGAGGCGCCGTCCCCTTCGCTCCTCCGACCACAGCTTGTGTCCGGCGCTGCCGTCGTCGCATGAATGCTACCTCAGCTCAGCCCTCAGCTGACATAGCGCCAACAAGCGAAGCGAGAGGCACGAGCGAGGGCAAGGCGATCGTCGGTGGGCGCTCACCGCCGGCCGCCACGGCCAGCCAGCCACCGAATCATCGATTGCGCGGAACGGGCGTCTTCCGGGCGCCTCCCCTGTCGGTGTGGCTTTTCCTGAGCGAGAGAGCCAGCTTGGATCAAGATCCATGGTCGACGAAGCCTGCTCCTACTCCTCCCGTCTTCGCCGCTCGTCGACGTCTCTCGTCCGGCATCACTGTCCACGCGGCCAGGTGGGAAGGCGATGCGATGTTCGTGGGAAACAGAGAGCGTCGAGGACCTACGTCGTCTCGTCGGCTGTCGTCGTCTCGGAGGACGGCGTCCGTCTTTCAACCCCGGCTTGAGGTGGGTCCGGGCTCCGAGTGGGCCTCGGACCGCGGGGGGGCTCCGGCTCCGAGCCGACGTTGTCTTAACGCCGCGCGCCGACAGAACGACTCGACCACAGCGCGCGGCGGCCCCGCCGAAGAAACGCATCCTTTCCCGAAAATCAAAAGTCACGAAGCAGGTCGGCGCCACTCGGCAGTCAATGCGCCTCTCTCTTCCTTAACTTGCTGAGCCCAATCGTCTACTCCGGTGGTTTTACTAGAGACGGCGAGTTCTGGGCAGTATGAAACGTTCAGTCATGTTGTCGCGAGAGGGGGGAGAAGAAGCCCGGTAGCACGCCTGCTCTACTCGCCCCTTCAGTCCTCCTTGTAGTCTTCCCCCTTTTTCTTGTCCTTATTTTTGCCCTTGCCCTTGCCTTTGCCCTTGCCCTCGCCATCGTCGTCAGTGTCATGGTCGCCATCACCACCGTCGCCATCACCGTCGCCATCGCCATCGCCGGTGACTTCATCCACCACTCCCTCGACGCCTTTGCCGACTTCATCCACCACTCCCTCGACCCCTTCGCCGACTTCATCCACCACTCCCTCGACCCCTTCGCCGACGTCCTCGAGCGCCCCCTCAACGCCCTTCACCACTCCCTCGACCCCTTCGCCGACGCCCTCGAGCGTCCCGTCCACGCCCTCGCCGACCCCCCTAAGCGTCTCCCCGAGGCCCTTGAGAGTCCCGTCCAGGCCGCCGCCGACCTCCTTGAGCGTGCCGTCAAGGCCGCCGCCGACGCCCTTCAGCGTGCCATAGAGGCCGCCGCCGACGCCCTTCAGCGTCCCGTCGAGGCCGTCGACGACGCCCTTCAGCGTCCCGTCGAGGCCGTTGCCGACCCCCCCGAGCGTGTCCTCGAGCCCGCCCTCGACCTTCTCGAGCCCCCTGCCCAGGCCCTTGCCCAGCCTGCCGAGGCCCGCGCCGAGCCCCCTGATCGTCCCCTCGAGGCCGCTCTCGATCTTGCCGAGCCCCTGGCCCAGGCCCTTGCCCAGACCTCTGAGGCCCTTGCCGAGGCCCTGCAGCAAGCCCCCGACGTCGCCGGTCAGGTCTTCGGTGAGCGCCTCCAGGCCTTCCCTATCGTAGCCGTCGCCGCCGCGGTGGTGTCCCGCCGCGAGGAGCTTGTCGACGCGGTTGGCCTCGTTCGCGGCGATGGCCTCGAACTGCGCCGCCGCCGCGCGGTCCGCCGCCGCCGTGTCCCTCTTCGTGTTGGTCGCCTCGCAGCGGCGCTGCGGCTGCGACTTGGCTGCCGGCGCTGCGGCGACGCCGGCCGCCAGGCTGAGCGCGAGCAGGGCGAGGCTGTCGAGCTTCATCGTCTTTGTTTGTCGTGGCGTCGGCTTCTCGACAGGGAGGGAATGCAACGAGCTGACTGATTCTGTTGTTGCTGGGTGAGGCCTGCGGCTGCGGGAGAGTGGCAAGATCGAGGGCAGCACGAGAGCGGACCGCTCTTATACTGGTCGAAATCTGCGCAGCGACACTCGAACCTCTTTTTTCTTTCCCTTAATTCCCTCGTCTTTCCCCCCGTCTGTCACAACCAGACGGGAAAAAAGTCCGCGGCCTTGTCTCGGTCGGCAGCTGGATCGCGAAGAAAGGGCCTGGACTGCGAGATGGCGATGGAACGCATCCACGGGCGAGCCGACTGGAGGGATCCGAAAACGCCGCATACCTCAAAATGGGGAGTGATTGGGGGATCGGAGGAGGAAAGCAAGATGCCATAGGGGATGCGACGTGCACAACCTGTTTTTGTCCCACGGGCCGTCGGGTCGGCGCTTGTCGGAGGTCGGCGCCGAGGGCCCCGCATCGGACCGGCCCGGAGCGGGGGACCCGCGGTGGAGCCAGAAGTCAAAAAGCACGAGTCAAAAAGCACGCGAGCCGGCTTCCAGACCCCGCTAGCCCGCCGCGATTGACGGCGCACGCGGGAGCCAAGGCCGAAGCGGTCTAGTCGGTCGACGCAACCGCATGGCTTGAGACGGCGCCGTTGTGCGGAGGAGAAAAGGCGGGAGGGCTCGAATGCGATCCGCTGTAGATCGCGGCCTCGACTGTGTCGTGTTTGTCGCTCATCAATCTCCTGCCGGGAACGCTGTGCGAGCGCTCGCTCGTCCGAGGCCCCGGCGCAAGAGGAAATATTACATGCCTGGCGGAGGCGAGACTTAGCCGTCCGGCTCGAAGACAGCTGTTCCCCCGGCATCTGTCGAAAGCGGCCCGAGCAGGCGGGGAACTCGTCATCTATCAACTGCCCGGAAAGGGTTCTTGGAAGCCAGGGCGAGGCTCGGGAATGCAGCCCGTCTACGCCGACGGAGGGGCGGGCGCAGGCAAACCGCCATCTCTGTACGAGAAACCCGATACAGGCTGGAGTTCAGCTGTCGTGTTGCTCCCTTTGCGTATATCGGCGGACTGATCCGACTGGACGTCGAAAGCACCGCTGTCAGACACTGGCAGCTGCACTTGGCTGATTCTATTCTATCAAAGGGGTCGCTGTCGATGGCACACGAGATATGCGGCACGGGCCGACTTCCGACCCCGAAACTCACAAACCACAGTATAAACACACAGGAAAAGCACAAACTCGCGCATCGCCCTCCAACGAGCCACAGCCGTGGCGGCCCTACAAGTACAGTCTCGGAAGCAGCCGACGCAACGATCGACCTCCGTTCGTCGAGTTGGGCGCTCGAGAGGAAAGATCGAGCGCCGATGCGGCTCCCTTAGGCGACGATGGGGTTGTAGAAGCGGAATCGGTTGTGCGGATCGTACTTGGCCTTCAGGCCGCGCAGCCTCTCCAGCCGCCACGGCTCGTAGCCGTACATGGACTCGAGCGACTCTTCGCCGTTGGCGTAGTTGACGTACGTCGCCGGACGGCGATCGGGCTGACCGGCATTCCAGAGGTCGCGGACGTCGTTGCCCCATTTCCGGGCAATGGGACGGAGGTTGCCGGGGGCCACGGCGGTGAAGAATCTGCACGCGGGCTCTCGTCAGTCGCCTCCTCTCCTCGCCTCCTGAGAATGGGATCAGACGTACACGACAAGATACTCGTCGCGATGGGGAAACGCCGACGAGTCGGGGCGGACCGCCTGCGTCGCCTCGCTGGCGTAGCCCTCGTAGAAGACGCGGGCGTTAGCCGCGAGCTCGGGCTGCTCCTTGGCCTGCTTCCGGAACAGGTCGTAGATCTGGCGCTGGGCCGTGACGTTGTACGTCTGCAGGAGGGCCGAGCTCCCGACGTACGGCTGCGGCGAGCACATGAAGCCGTTGTCCGACGTCCCCTGGACGGCGAGGATCTGCGGATAGGGAACGTCGCCACTCTCGTGCGACAGGGCCTTGATGGCGTTGAAGGGGCGCAGCAGCTTCTCCGCCTCGTCGGCTGGGCCGGCATAGGCGAACGTCCAGTTCAGGACGGGCTACACCAAGTTAGACAACGGCGCCTTTCTTGCAACTGCCCGGCCTCTATTGCGAGCCTCGGGGTCCAATAGGATTCCCTTGTTGGGTTGGGGGGAGGGGGCGACGAACATCGGTCTTGCTGATGGACGGCACCAGCGTGAACTGGCCAAAGTTGACGCCCATCAGGGTCGGGATCTTGCCCTTGCCCTGGAACCGGTTCAAGGCCTCAAAGACCGTCTCCAGCTGGTCCTGGCTCCAGGCATAGTTGTGATAGTGCCAGGTGTCGATCTTGCGCGGATGGATCTTGAGCTCGGCGCTGGTCACGATGCCGTAGTTGTGGCCGGCGCCCTGCATGGCCCAGAAGAGGTCCTCGTGGCTCGACTTGCTGACCTTGACGGCTCGGCCGTCGGCCAGGACGACGTTGAGGGTGATGAAGTTGTCGCTAATCAAGCCGTAGAGGCCCTGGTAGCGTCCGTAGCCACCGCCCAGGCCCGGGCCGAGCAGTCCGACGCAGCCGTTGCTACCGGTGGCTGATTGGGAGGGGAGCACACGTCGTTAGACGTTGGCCCCGAGAAAGCGCACTCCGGGCACACTCACTTGTCACGTAGCCCTTGTCCCAGAGCGTTTCTATCACCAGCTTCCCGTAGGTGCCGCCCTGGAACAGGGCCGACTTGCCGCCGGGCCGGATCGTGATGGCGTTGAGCTTGGACAGGTTGATTTCGATGCCCTTCATCTTGGCGAGCGTAGACGTGGAGCCATGGCCCCTGGAGTAGGCAAGGAAGTCTATGCTATTGTCGTTGCAATACTTGACCTGCGGGAGCGCGTCTTGAGTCAGCTGGCCGTGGAAGGCCTGGCGGTTGGAGAGGCCAGACGGCCCAGCAACGTACAACCAGCGAGACGTCCGACTCCCTTGCCACCTCGATTACGAGCTGGATGTCCGGCGCGTCGTACGAGTTCCACCTCGCGGTCGCGCCTTTGAACCTGGGATCTGAAGGCCCAAAGATGCTCGTGCCGTTGGACAGGGCCTTGCCCAGCTCCCGCTGGGCCTGGACGGGCGAGAGATCGCGACGCGTAAAGGGTTCTCGGCGGAAATAGCCAGGGATTGCGCTTTCAGGCAGCGGACTGCCGGAGACGACGGCCGAGCAACAAGCAAGGCCGAGGGCCACGAGTCGAGAGACGGCGGGCATGTCGGATGTGTGGTGGCGAGAGTGCGTCGGGGTTTGCTTCCTATGCAGCTCGAGCTCTCGCAGAAAGTCAGGGCGGCCATGTGGTCTAAATACCGAGGAAGCCGTGCCGAGGGCAACGATGGCTGTGTCTGTCATGTGGCCATGGCGAAGCCGACGCTTGCGAGCCCCTGGCCCCCAGCTGGCCCCGTCTCGAGGCTGTCCGCCTTGCGCCTTGCCGACGGCCTCGAATCCTCACCGAGAGGTTGCGCTTCAGGAGACGGGGAGCCTGGCCGCGTTGTCTGACGTTGAGGAGATTGACTATTCCGCGGCGGCGGACATCGGCTCGACGGCCCCGTGAAAACGGGCGCAGGGCCACGCTGAAGGCTCGAAGGAAGCGACGATACGAGGTTTCATGAGCGGCGGATCCTCCACCATGCAACGGCCGGCCAGGACGAGGCTGTGAAGAGCAGTTCTCAGCCGCCGCAACGCGACTGGCAGCCTCGTCCGTCGATGGCGCGTGGCCCCATCGCCGCCGCCCGTTGGCGTCGAGTCCGAGTCGAGACAGGCGCGACGACGACCTATCAACTTGCCGACAGGCGGGATGCCGAGGGGGGTGCTCAGCCAGAGGCTGCTGAGCCGCAGCCAGGCCAATTTCTTCAAGACCCCAAGGCCCCCAACCGCTCGCGGCTGGCCCATGACCTGGCAAGGTAAGACGGGCCTCTCCGGCCTCAGGTGGAGGCCGGGATGGTCAGCCTGGCCAGGGATATCGGCTGACGCTGAGCAGTTGGCGTGATCAGGCGTTGGCAACGCAGGAAGACGCGTCACTGCCCAGGCCTTCGGTCGGCTTGTGAGCGAGTCGGTGAGCGGGGAGCCGGGCTCGGCCAGGAGACGAATGAGGCGGAACGGGCCGCTGCCCCTGGCACGTGACGGCTCTTTGGTGATACCTGCTGCCTTGTGGTTTCAACACCGCCGCCTCCTCCTTTTCTGTTCTTTTTTTTTTAGAACATCCAGTCGCCTGCTCTGCTCCTCAGCTCGAGCAATCCGCCGCCTTCCCAGGATCAGGAACAAGCGTCCAGGGTCCCTTCACGATGGCATGGGCCTGGCAGCACTGGCTCTCGCCACGGCCGTCGACGCGCACGGCCACCCCCTCGGAGCCTCGCATCCTCACTGCCCACGACGCTGCCCTCTTCGAATTTCTGCACGGGGACGACGGCCGCTGGTTTGTGAGGGAGACGCACTACATCGACAATGCCGTCGTCCGCGCTGGGCGCTCCGGTCCGCCGCTGTAAGTCAGGACCAGTCTGTGGACGCTTCCATTCCTCTCTCTCTGTCTCTGTCTGTCTGCCTGTCTAGACTGTCTGTTTCTCTCCCTCTCTCTCTGTCTCTCTCTCTCTCTCTGTCTCTCTGTCTCTCTGTCTCTCTCTCTGTCTCTCTCTCTCTCTGTCTGTCCTCCTCGCTCGTCTCACACCGAGCCCGAGCAGGCACATACACTTGCAGCAAACGGAATACTTCGAGGTCGAGCAGGGCGTCATCGGCATCGTCAAGAACGGCCAGGAGCTCGCGCTCACCAAGGAGGACGGCGTGATCGAGGTGCCGCCCGGCACACGGTGAGTTCCGCCCCGGTTTCCCATTAGCCCGCGGCCGAACCGCTGACGGGTCGACTCGAGGCATCGCTTCTGGGCCCATCCGTCCGGTCGGGAGGACCTGATCTTCAGGGTCTGGACCGAGCCGCAGGGCCTCGACCATGGCTTCGACGAGGACTTCCTGCGCAACCTGGTGGCATACCAGAGAGACTGCCTGAAGGCCGGCATCGCCCCGTCCGTCTTCCAGCTGCTCCTGATCGGCTACAACAGCACGACGCTGGCGACGCCGCCTTTCTGGCTGCCCCTCTGGCTCCTGAAGGCGGTCCACTACGTGCTGGCATGCTGGGTCGCCGGTGCCCTGCTTGGGTACGTCCCCTCAGCTCAGGCCTCGTCCCGGTTTCGTACGGCTGACGGGCGACTCGTCTCTGGCAGCTACAAGGGGAGCTATCCCGAATACACCAATCATGCTCGAGGCAGCCACTCCGGCAACACCAAGAAGTCATTGTGACGCGCTGTGCCTGGGGGAGATGTGGTCGTAGAAGAGAGCCAGCCGTGGTCGTGTCTCAGATACGAACTTTTTTATTTGTCGCCTTGGGATCCGTTGCGGGTTAGCCATGTGGACAGATGAAAGATTGATGTGTTTCAACTTGATACAAATACAAATCTGAGGACATTACGGCCACCGAGAATCTATCAGGTTTTTTTTCGTGCGTGCCACGTGCCATTGAAACTGTCGTCTTCCCACCTGCAGCAGCCGCTCCTAAGCCTAGTTGTTGACCTCCTGGATGGCTTCCTGTATAGGGGCAAACGACAGCTCCTTCATCGTCTCCTCCCACAGCACCTTGGCGACCTCTTCGCCCTCGGGCTTGTAGATGATGGGCGCCATGCTATTGGATAAGAGGTCGTGGTCAGCGGTTGGCCATCAGCTCGGGTCTCGGACGGGACTTACGGTCTGATCTCTCCGTCCTCGACGTACTGGCCGTGGACCTCCTGGCCGAAGCTGACGGCGGCGTGGACGATGCCGAGGGCGCCCTTCTGGGCCGGCTTGCCGATGATGCGGGTGAAGATCTTGAGGACGAAGCCGAGCAGGGTGCCCTTGCCGTCGCGCTGGAGGTCGGTGCCGTAGCAGAAGCCCGGGTTGACGGCGTCGACGGTGACGGCCGACGGCGGCACGCGGCGGGCCAGCTCCGTCAGGAACAGCTGGCCCAGCAGCTTGCTGGTGCCGTAGCGCTCCTGCATGTCCCACTTGGCGGCCGGCTGCTTGTAGGTGGCGAGGAGCGGGCGGGCGGAGCGCTCGCGGAACGCGACCCAGCCGGACGTGTCGGACGAGAGGAGGACCAGGCGGCCCGGGCCGGAGCCGGCGGCGCGCGGCCGCAGGGCGGGCAGCAGCAGCGCCATCAGCAGCGCGTTGGACAGGTAGTTGACCTGGACGCTCTCCTCGAAGCCCGAGGCCGGGTCGAAGGCCTCGTCGGCCTTGAAGACGCCGGCGTTGAGGACGGCCATGTCGAGCCGGTCGAGGGTCCGGGCCCGGTCGGCGAAGTCGCCGATGGACTTGTACGAGGCCAGGTCGAGCGGCCAGACGTCGATGCGGCACGCGCCGGCGGGCCGGCCCTCGAGCAGGCGGCGCGCGGCCTCCTCGCCGCGCGACACGGTCCGGACCGCCATGACGAGCCGGCCCAGGCCCAGGTCGAGCAGCTGCCGCGCGACCTCGAGCCCGAGCCCGACGTTGGAGCCGGTCACGATGGCCGTCTTGCCGCCCAGGTCGGCCTCGCGCCGGCTCAGCGGCGCCGTCCGGCCCAACAGCTGGCGGTACAGGTACTGCGGCATGCTGGCCTCCTTCTCGGGGCTGATGCTGAACTGGGGAGCCATGGCGCTCGCGGCTGGATGGAAGCTGTGCCTTGTCTCGGGAAAGGGGGAAGGGGGCGGGCGTAGGCGCAGGATCGGGCGGGCCGCGGGACGACGACAGTCGATTCGTCAGACGCAGAGAACGGCTTGCCCGTTGCACTTCAGTCTCTGGCCGAGGGTCGGCCTTCATATAACCGCGCTCGCGCTCGTCTTCGGGCAGGCGTGCAGAGACGTGACGAATCCTTGGCTCGGGCCGCCCGTTGGCCCCCGACGTCTCGGTAGGCCGGTATCACGCATATAAGGAATGCGGACAGGCTGTTGCTTCGTCAAACTCCGCGCTGACATCGGATTGCTGCAAGTGTCCGCAGAGGCGCGGCGGGCGGAGCGCAGAGGTACGTTCACATGGCCTCTGCGGCATGGCCTCGACTCTACATGTATCGATACTTGGCGTTTCGGTATAAGTTCGTTGTGCTGTGGACTGCAGTCAATCCCACGACCAGCCACCAACTACCAGCCAGATGCAGGATCCAAGTCGCCGACGCTCTGCCTTAGCATGTGTCTATATTTCTGTCTATATTTCTACACGAGCATGTATCTGTCCATATCTGTACACGTGTATGTGTGTGTGTATATGTGTATATATATACGGGGCTGGGCGCCTCCCCGGCTGCTCTTTGAAATTCCTCGAAAGGTAGAGCCTCTCGCCGTCTTCCTCTCGTCCTGGATTTGATATTCAAACGCCTGCTCGGGTGACCCAATGCTTCCTCACGCCCCCTTCCTCCCCGCCTGCCTCTGGCTGCTCCTCGGCCTGTCGGCCTGGCCGGGCCTGGCCGATGCCCTCGTCGCTCCGCGAGACGGCCGCGGCAGCAACAAGACGGACCTCAGGTCCCTCCTGACGGACCCTGCCCGGGCATGGTCCGCCAACACCTCCGTCCTCTTCCCGGGCTCTCCGGGCTTCGCGGACGCGACCGAGAGATGGACCATCTTCCGCCCGCCCACCTACCGCGCCGCCATCAGGCCCGGGTCGGACGAGGACATCCGGAAAGTCGTGCGTCTGCCTCGACGAGCGGCCCGCTCGAGGCCCGACTGCTGACCAGGCGTTGCCGCCGCTCGTGGCTCCAGGTCAAGCTCGCGGCCTCGCACAAGATCCCCTTTCTCACCCGCGGCGCCGGCCACGGCTACAGCCCGACGCTTGGAAACCTCCGCGACGGCCTCGACCTCGACCTCAGCCAACTCAAGTCGCTCCGCATCGACAGGGCAGCCAAGACGCTGACGGTCGGGCCCGGCGTCACCTTCAAGCAGATCTTCGATCCCTTGTATGAGGCTGGATTTCAAATACGTGCGTGCGCACCGCCTCCTCCTCCTCCTCTTCTCCCTGCTCCTCCTCTTATTCTTCATCCTCCTACTCCTTCTCCTCCTCCTCCTCCTCTTCTTCTTCCTTCTCCCTCCTGCGCCCCTGTCGAGAGAGAGAGAGAGACGACGCTGACGAGCCCTCGGCCCCGAACAGAGACGGGCAGCTGCACGTGTCCCAGCATGATCGGCGTCACCCTCGGCGGCGGCGTCGGACGCCTCCAGGTGCGTCTCCTCCCCTTCAACGGCCCGGTGTTGTCCGAAGAAGCAAGCACGTAGCCGCTGCTTGTCTCCCCGTTCCGCACGGCATAGAGCTGACCGCAAGAGCCGCAGGGGACGCACGGCCTGCTGCTCGACGCCCTCGTCTCCGTCCGCCTCGTCACGGCCAAGGGGAAGCTGGTCGAGGCGTCGGCGAGCTCCAACCCGGATCTGTTCTGGGCCATACGCGGCGCGGGCGCCAACTTCGGCGTCGTCACGTCCGCCACATACAAACTCCATCCCCTGATCAACGGCGGGAGCATCCTGAACGCCGACCTGTACTATCCGGCCAACAAGAGCCTGGCGTACTTCAAGGCCGTCGAGGCCTTCGGAGACAACCTGCCGCCGCGGCTGGCCTCGATCACGTTCGCCACCTGGAACTCGTCCATCAACTCGGTATGTTTGTCCCTTCCTCCCCGGCCTTCAACAACGTCAATGGCTCCTTCGAAGCGTTGACCATGTCTTGCTTCTCCTCCTCTCCCCCTTTCCAGATCCAAGTCGCAGCCAACTGGGTCTACTACGGGCCGAGGGCCGAGGGCCTGAAGCTCCTGCAGCCCTTGCTCGACCTCAAGCCCACCGCGGCCGTCATCAGCGACGTCCGGTACAACAGGCTCGCGGCCACGGCCGGCGACAACTTCGACGCCATCGTCTGCCAGCCGAAGGCGATCCGCAGCCTGTACGGCATCAACCAGAAGAAGTACTCGGCCGCCGCCTACCAGAGGGCGTTTGACAAGATGGCCGGCTTCTTCCGCGACCATCCGGGCGGCCGCAACAGCGCCCTCTCCTTCGAGTTCTTCCCCAACCAGGCCTCCGGCGCCGTGCCGGCCGACGAGACGGCCTACCCCTGGCGCGATGCGACAGGATACTTGTGAGGATGACGCCCTCTTGCCCCCCTCCCAAAGCCCAAGCCTCTCCCGCGGCCTTCCCAGCACGCCTCCGTCGATGGTGTATGCACGCGCTGACAGCGACCCGGGCAGAGTCCCCAACTTCTCGTGGGACGCAGGCGACGATGCCACGGCCACGGCCGCGGGCAAGCTCGGGCTGGAGCTCCGCCAAGAGCTCGCCCGCACGTCCGGATACGACGGCATCACCGTCTTCGTCAACTACGCCCGCGGCGACGAGGGCGTCGAGAACATCTACGGACGCGACAAGCTGCCCCGTCTGGTCAGGCTGAAGAAGGCCTGGGACCCGGACAACGTCTTCGCCTACTACCACCCGCTGCCTACCGACTACAGCTGAGATATGGACGGCTGTTCGGAGCGATCCGCGCTCGTCTGTCGTCCACCAAGCGCTTGGTGTTTTCGGGATGACGGGGGAGAGACAGCTTTGATATGGGGATGTGCACATAGAGATGACCATGTCCGTGTTCGTAGACTCATTGCATTAGATAGGGCGTGGCGCAAGCAGCAGTCGCTAGTCATTATACAATTCGAAACGTGGGCACACATAAGATGATAGAATCTGGCTCCTCGGCTTTGGGTGGCACGTTCATGCCCTGCGGAGGCACGCATACGACATAGCAGGACGATGCGCGAATGAACAGGCAGGCAGTGGTGATACCGCGGCACGTAAAAACTACCTGCATCTGGAGATGCGTACATAGATGCTTGCTGCTACTTTGCCTGTTCGGGGAGTCGCAACGGCGTTCCGGCATGCATATTGATACATGACTGTATGCACACGTATGAATTATAAGCGTCATATAATGGTTTGTTCGGACAGCCGCCTCTCACGAGAGCAGACACACAGGAAAGACCATAAATACATGCCAATCCCGTGACGACGATATTCAGTTTTGCATCTTCATATGTATCTATATGCTGTCATATCGTAACGTAACGCCTCTCGGTGGTACCAAATGTGTATATGGAATATGAGCAGCAACCACTTGTTTATTCGGATTTTGGACTCTCACTGCAGCACGCACCTTGCTCAAAAGTCGAAAATACCTGAAAATCAAGTGATGGGCCACCCTCCATTTCCGGCATGCACGATTATCAGTGCAGCTTTGCGCCCCTCAGCGGCATATCCGTGTGAATTATGACGACCGTCTATTCGGGTGTCTGGATGTCAGATTCTGACTACAGCATAGATCCTGCGCAAGGTCCGTGAATATCTCCAAGTCGGGCCACGGCCCAGGGCTGGGGACGCGAAGGCCTCGATCCCGGGCCCATGTTCACGTCAAGCACGCCATGTCAGACGAAGGCGAGCAGTCACGGCTCGCTTCGCGAAGACGAGGCGGAAGAGAAGGCTCGGCTGTCGCCCCCAGCAGCGTGAGATTCGGACGCCTGCCGAGGCTTGCAGTACGCCATTCCCTCGCGTTGGCGGCCGTTGCCTCGTTACGGCCGCTTGCGCCGCTCTGCTTTGGCCGCGGCAGGATGAAGGCCCTCGTCCCGATGCAAAGGGCCGGCCTCATCTTGATTGCCGGCCTGAGCGTCCTGTCCTCCGGCCCCCCCTCCTCCTTCATCTCGGCGCCATCAGCAGCGCCAGCCGTCAGCGGCCCAGGCGCAGAGCACAGCGAGAGAGAAAGCTGACTGGACGCCGCCGGCCCCCCTTACGCTCGTTTAGGCCCTGAGTAGCGAGAGCGAGAGCGAGTGAGAGCTCGTCCTGAGCACCGCCGTCATCTTCGCGTCTGCGTTGGTCGACCTGCCGCTGGAGCTGAGGCGCGGACCTGAGGAGGCGCCCGCGCGATCCGGAACGAGGGCCATCCGCCGCGCCGCCACACGCCGGCTCGAGCTCTAAGCCGTCTGACTGCCTGCGTTCGTTTCTTCTTTTCCGCGGGGATCCGCAGTCGCGAGGCGCCGAGGCCGGGCCGTGCCGGGCCGGCCGGAGACACCCTAGCCGAGGGCGGAGCCTGCCGTCATTCGCGCCGGGGTCGGGGCGTCCGGCCCGGGCGCGAGCGACGGGCCTGTGCCGCATTTGTTTGAAGCTCATCGACCCTGGAGCTATTTTGCGACGTCGCTTCTGCCTGATGTGCGTAGTGCAAAGGAGGTTTCGGTGTCTACATGCACATTGAATGCACGTTCGGCGTGCGGTATCGGTCCAGGAGTCTGATCATGTTTCTGCGGCTTTGTGCGAAGCCCGAGACAGAGTTGTGATAATGAATTACGAGATAGCTACTGCCGCGCCTGTAGGCTACACCCACCTCTTCGTCTCCCGAGACGAGACTCTCCCCTCGATGCCGTGCAACAGGTCTTCCCAGAAAACGACATCAACAAGAGAAGCACACCCGAGCTCATAGGTCCGGACCGCCGTCGGGCTCGTAGTCCTTCCACTTGAGGCCCTCCGGCACCGTCTCCCACTGCATCTTCTTGTCCAGCAGCTGCCGGGCCTTGGCCCATTCTTCCCGGACCTGGGCCGCCTTGCTCGCGCTCCTCGGAACGATCCTGGCCTGGAAGGGCCGCGGGCAGATGAACAGTCCGTCCACCAGGTCGTCTGCGTCCGGGAGCACCTCCCGGCCCGTCGTGTCGTCGACGGCCGGTGCAAGGTCGAAGGCCCAGAGCGTGCGAGACATGGCCAGGAAGAGCGACCGGTCGGCGATGTGCATGCCCTGACAGATCCGACGGCCGGCGCCGAAGACGAAGTGGTCGCGCCGGGCAACGTCCGGGTTGGCCGCCGCCTGGGCCGAGTTCTGGTCGTCTCCGGTCCAGCGCTCGGGATCATACTTGCGCGGCTCCGGGTGCCTCTTGGGATCGTTGTGGATGGCCCTTTTGGCCCTCTCCGTCAGCATCCAACGCAAATCCCGAGCCCGAATCGCCCGCTATTCTCGGGATGTACCGCGGCGGGACATCACTCACCACACGTTCAGGATGACCGTTGCGCCCTTGGGAATGCGATAGCCGCAATACTCGTCGTCCTGCATCACGGCGTGCGGCACGCCCAGGGCCGTGGCCGGCATCCAGCGCATGCTCTCCTTCATGCAGCTCCGGATGTAGGGCAGGTCCGGCACGTCGTTGAGGTCCGGCAGCCGGTCGCCGCAGACGCCATCGATCTCCGCCTGCGCTCTCTTCGCCACGTCGGGGAATAGGAGCATGGCCTGGAAGAATCCGATCAGGATGGCGGCCGTCGTCTCGGAGCCGGCCTGGAGGAGGGAGCCGCTCATGTAGCAGGCGAGCTCGTCCGACAAGCCAGTCTCCTCCTGCACGCGCAGGAGATCGATGCAGCAACAGGGCTAGACTTGCTGTTAGCCACCCTTGCTCACCGACTTTCCTTTACTGTGTGAACTGTCATGCCTTGGCCGTGCCGCTGCGCAGCTGCCTACGGGCGTTGGAGAAGTGCCTCATGAACAGGCTCATCTCTTTCCGATGAACCTCCCTCGCCAGCCTCCTGGTTGGTAGGAGAATGTCGGGGAGGTGTCTGAGCGCAGGGAAAATGTCGAGCATGGCGGCGACCTGGCCGAGGAAGCGTGTCAGGCAGCCGACGCATTACACGGCTAGTCTGTCACCTTCACCCCCGTCACTCACCTGGCTCCCTGCAAGCTCGGAGAGTCGTTCGAAGTTCTACGCTGTCTTGTCAACACATTCCGTTCGCCACTCAACGACAGGTCTGTCACTCACGTCAAACATCTCTATCAAGTTCGGATCCTCGCTCGTCGGCGTACGATAGCCAAAGGCCATCTGTGTGGTCAGGGACGTTGTGTATCGACGTATGTGATTGATGAAGCTTTCCGGACTGTCGAGAAGCCCCATCAACATGGCTTTGATCTCCAGGTCTTGGTACGGTACATAGCTTCGAGCAACCGTCACGTTCAGGACGCTGTGGGCAAGCTTGCGGACCATACGCACCATGCTGCCGTATTCCTGCCATCCTCATGTTCGAGCACGGTCAGTTTGGCATCGTAACTCCCGCCGACTCGCACCTTTGAGCTCAGAAAGGGTATGTACTGGCGCACCATGAACAATGGCCGCAAGCCTCTGCTCAGGATCGTCTGTGCCAGATAGAACTCCGGCCTCGACGAGTAGATGGCACTTCGCTTGTCGAGCAGGTCTTTGACCGCCACGTCCGACGACAAGACGACCATGACCTTGGGCCCCAGCATGAGCGAATACACCGGCCCGTACTCCCGTGCCCATTTCTGGAACTGCAGATGCCCGTTGGCCTTGGGCATCTGGTGAAGATTTCCGATGAGAGGCAAGGTCGGAGGCCCCGGCGGATAGTTCGCGGGACGCCGCCCGATCCTGTTGACTCGCCAGACTACCAAGCTGAGCATGGCTATGGCCAGGGCCATCCAAGCCTGGAGCACAGACGTCGTTTCCACGCCCATCGTGACCAGTTGAATATGGACTCTCGGTCGCCAGAACTCGAAGCCGCTGTGAGTTTCGTCCCACACGACAGACGGCTGGGACGGCCGGAAACTGGCGTTGAATGTTTTGCTCGTCGGCTAGTTGTGGATATTTTCGAGAACACTGAAGCCTGCACTAGCAACCCGAGCGCTCCAAAGAGCCGCCCGCCGTCCATGAAATGCGATTTCAAGGAAACATGAAACTGACTTGTGGTCCACAACGGATCCGAAACCTGGCAGCTCGGGCCGGACTGCGTTGGCTGGGTGGTGCCCGCAATGCACTTTTGCCCATCCAAGCCAACATTTCGTCGCGCAACTGGAAGAAATGGATTCGCTTATACACCTTAGACCCAACGTGGCATGGGCAGACAAGACTGGGCGGAGCTGACTGCTGACGGCGTGACTTTCTTACTGCCACCCCCCTTGCTGCTGCGAGTAGGATCCTGGGGATGGAGGGTGCGAGGCCAAGGATAGAGACACGTACGTATACGGTTAACGATGAAGCAGACGCTGCCATGTAATGGAGAGTCGAAGATGCTGGAGGCTGTAATGCCAAGGGTCGAGTTCCCCCGATAGGTCGCATGTCTGCTTGCTCACTAATGTAAGTCTGGCCTCCTCAACCTCAAAGTACTCTCATATTTCTCGGAGGCTGGTTGCTTCGGGCGCCATAGCAGTGCTTCTGCACCAGAACAGTTCTCAAGATGTCCCGAGAACGCAAGTTCGCCCTCGTGACCGGGTAACTGCTTCCCCCGAACCCGGAGAGAGCGTGGCCCGTCGTTCGTTGACTGAGCTCCGCGCACAGCTGCGGCCAAGGAGGCATCGGCGAGGCCCTCGTCAAAGAGTATGCTCGCCGAGGCATTCATCCCATCGCAACCGTGCTCCCGACAGAGGACAATGAGCATCTGTCCGGAGCAGGCATCACTTGGTTCCCACTCGACGTGACGGACGAGCAGTCTGTACTCGAACTTAAAAAGCAGCTCCAGACTCTCACGGACGGCTGTCTGGATATCCTCGTAAACAATGCGTGAGTGTGACCCCCGCGGTCACTTGCACGTGCCGATCAAGGCTGATCTCGAGGTCGACATTGATAGCGGAATATATGAGTATTGAAGAGCTTAGGTGTGAGCATCGAGAAACAGACCTCATGCGCGACTGTTCAGGCTATACGATGACTGCAATCGACACCGACGTGCGTTCCGTCAAGCGAATGTTCGACGTGAATCTGTTCGGCCCCATGCAAATGGTGCATCATTTCCACGACATGATCATCCGCGCAGCCGGAACGATCGTGAACATCGGCTCCATCGGAGGCGTTGTGCCGTATGTGTACGGAGGTGGGTGCAGCAATTTTCCGAGTACTTCAAAGCCGATGCCGCGATGCTTTGGGTCTCTGACGCCCCTAGAGCGTCTTACAACGCATCCAAGGCCGCGCTTCACCACTGGTCCAACACCCTCCGTCTCGAGATGTCTCCGTTCAAGTAAGTCCTCTATACCAGAGAGAAGCATCCACGCTGCCGACTGACTGCCCCCAGCGTCAAGGTCATCACCGTAAGCTCGACGATCTTCTCCATGAGTTCTGGGTTCTGAAGCCAGCGCTTCACGTACCCTGACCAGATCATCATCGCCCTGCTGATTTAACACCATTTATGCTTCTAGGTCATTTCCGGAGAGGTCGGGACCAATATTCTCAAGAACGACATAAATCGAGAACTGCCTGAAGGTCGGCTCTCTTATGCCTGACACGCCATCTCCAAGATGCTAATGAATGAACGCCCCAGGCTCGTATTACGCGCCCCTCGCCCAGGACTTCAAGAAGCACGTTCAGAGAACACCGAGTATGTAATTATAGTGTGTTCTGCTTCGGCACGGGAAAGGCTGAGACATGGCGCAGAGACCACGAGCCGGTTCGAGTACGCCGCGAATGTCGTCGCACAGAGCTTGACACAAGCCCCAAGCGCCTGGTTCTGGTACGGCAGCGCCACGGGCATTATTCGGTTCTTCGACACGTTCGCCTGGCGGACATTCTGGGTATGGCTCCGAAGCCCCGGTCCCCTGCTCGGGCGTGCTGTGAGCAAGAGGTATAGGCTGACCTTGTCCGAATAAAAGGATTTCGTGTTCTGGCGAGATTTTAATCTCGACAAGGTGCGTACGGAGCACCTTGCCCGGGTGGAAAAGGGGGAGTGACGAGCATGATCGCCGCCGGACCCGTCGGCTATCTTTCTCCTCGGCTGATGTGCTCGCGTGCGATTGCTTCGTGGTTCTATGTATCAGGGGTGAGCTCGGTGGAATTGATGCCTGTATTTGCTTGGCCCGGACCGGCCGTCGTTGATAGATGCGTACCAATCCTGCAAGAAGACTTCTATTCGTCCAACGTCTGAAAGTTCTGCACCAGCCAGCGACTTCATCGACCTTTGTGCAATTTCATCAATGCTCGCTCACTGCCGTCGCCAGGACTAGCCCGATGGACGTTGAAGCAGATGACAATTGCCATGCCCTATAGTCACATGACCATCGCAGCACCTTGGAAGGAGCCACGCCTCCAGAGCTTATCAATCCAACACGTACGCACGCTTCATCCTCTACGACGAGGTCTATGGAGCACTATGCGATGACAACTGTTTGTCTGATATGAACGACGCTTTTGTACGACTGCTGCCCAACTTGATACTGCCGTGTGCGCAATTTCGAAGAAGCAGCCAAGCGGATCCGACGTCCATACCGCTACGTTTGATATTGACTGCTCTGAGCCAATAACAAGCTGACCCATAAGCCAAAGGTTGTGTCGCTACGCGTCGAACATTACTGGCACGAGGAATATCAAGTTCTTGGGATAAGACGGTTGCATTCTGTCTATCGACCTGCCGCCCGCACCCTTAAGCCCGCTACTCTCGTGGAAACATACAGAATCGGTTCTTTATCTGCAGAACCCGCCAGCGAACGCACAAGAAACCATTGGTCCAATCTAGCGCCCCTCGTAGTACGGCTGGAGCTCGTTGAGCTCCTCGCCCAGGGCCTGCCCGTTGATAACGACGGGCTTGCAGTCGAGCAGCACCCACATCATGCGGCCGGGCAGGGTGCCGTTGCCGGTGATGTTGTGCCACTGGTGTGCCGAGGCGCGCTGCACGCTCACGTCGCCCTGGCGCATGATGCGCTCCTCGCCCGAGTCGAGGATCAGCTTGAACTCACCCTCGATGACGACGCCATAGTCGAGCGAGACGGCGCGGTGCATCGGCGACAGCACGTTGGGCGCGAAGTCGATCATCCGACAGACGGAGCCATTGTGGATGTGCAGCCCGGGCTGGGACGAGAGTTTCGAGACAGTCAGCCAGAGCCAGAAACAGCGGCCAGGTCGAGGCAAACACGGGGTGCGTCTACCTCGTTCTCCCGTGCGTACTTGAGGTCGACGTCGCCGTTGAGCTCCACGGGCGTCTCCTTGGTCGAGTAGACGATGTTGGCGATGGCCTGCTCATTGCCGATGATGCGGTGGTGATCGCCGCAATCGGTGCTGAGGAAGATGCCCTTGCCCTCGTCGTTGTGCCCGGTTATGTGCCGCACCGTCCGGCGGAGGCCCGGGGCCGGGAAGCCCGTCGAGATGTACCCGGCGCTGGTGAGGAGCAGGTCCGAAGTCGGTTGTTCAGCAGCCATAGCGAAGGTATGGAACAAGTTCTCTGCTTCGAAAAGGTATAAGTTGATGAAAAGGAGGTTGGTGTGCTTGATGAGATGTTGAGTTGACTGACTGCGTATTCTGCAATCGGCTTAAATAGAACATCTTTTTCGAAGTTTCTGCCAACATTCCTCCGAGCTTTACTTCAAGTGAAGCGGTCTGATACCCTCGATCCTGTCAGACGAGGAGGACGATGTTGTTCGGGAGAGGAGCGCCAGGCTGGTGCCTGAGCCCCCCCAATGATGCTGACATACATACATACGTACACACTCACACACACGCACACCACAGTCTGCATCAACGATATGCATGTTGGGTTGATTCGGAGCAAGATAAAGCGCTCTGGGGGCGACTGGACTTAGAACACGGCTAACATGTGCAACGGAAGAGTCGTCATCATGTCGCTTTTCTTCCTCTCAGTCGGCCCTGGACAGCATGGGATACGAAGTCGGAACATTGATCTGTCAACCCAGGCAACGGGCAATCCTGGCTAGTTCCGCTCGTCAGCCGTACTACCCACCAAGGAAAGGCATCGGCAGGTGTGACTGCAGGGGTCAGACCTGGCTTTCGGGTCGTTGGTCGTAGAGTCGGCTATCGGGCTCGATTGGCCGTCCTCAAGCCGAGACCTTTCTGGCTAAACCAAGACGAGCCATGGATGTCTTGGCCATCATATCTCGTTTTCTTGCTCTCTCATGCTTAACAGGGCAGAACGAGTAACTCCGCCTCAGCCACTCCCATGGGGCCTGGGGCAGAGCAGTCCGAGTCTCAACTCCCTGCCCGTATGCAGCGTTTCGGAGGAGGGAGGCCGTCCCCGGCTCAGGTTCGAAGAGAAGATTGCGCCGTTTGTAAATTTCGCGCGCGGTCCGGGGCTCACACGGAAACGTCATTCTGCAGGAAATCAATCACAGGAGTCGGTGCAACTCCGACAAGGACGACTACATGGCACTAAATCACGTCGGCGCTTTTCGGCAAGGAAAGGCTTCGGCTTCCTGCTTACTGGGGCTGGACGTCACGGCAACATTGTCTGCCGGCAGATCTGTGTTCCATTGCAGTCGAGACCCGTTCGGGAGCCCCGTCTCTGTTCCCCGTTCCTGCACATCTATCTATATCGACAAGACTTCGAAGCTTCTTTACACGTGGCAAGTCAGCGTCGTTCCTCCGTCGACAATGAGTCCACAACCCGTAACGTAGCTCGACCTGGGACTACAGAAGAAGATGACGGCATCGGCCACCTCGTCAGCCGTGGCGATCCGGCCCAAAGGGACCATGCCCTTCACGAGGCCGTCTATGTCCATGCCGCCATCCCTGACTCTCTCGATCATAGGTGTCTCGACCCACGTCGGACAGACGCAGTTGACCCTGATGCCGTGGGCCGCGTTGTCGAGGGCTGACATGCAACATCACACCATCTGCTGTGTCAGCGACGAGAGGTTCGAGGCGCATGTCTCCGTCCCAGCCTCGCTAAGCAGGAGAAAAGGGGGGCCCGCTCACCGGCATTTTTGATGAGGCCGACAACCGCGTGCTTAGCGGCAGTGTACTGCACCATCGACGGCGTCGCCACGAAGGAGGACCCTGACCCCAGGATGACGATGGACCCCCGGCCTGTGCCACGCCCAGACCCCGTCGACCCGTTGGGCCTGGACTCCTGGCGCCTCATGGCCGCGGAGGCGCTTCGGGTCAACAGAAAGGCGCCAGTGACGTGAATCTGGAGGAAGCGGCCGAACTCTGCGAGGTCGGCCTCGGCGATATCGCGCGGCTGTTCAACGCCGATCTGCGCTGCCGCTTAGAGAACGAGAACGAGCGGCGGACGCGAGGACGCGCGGCGCGCGCGTCGACAGAAGCCAGACGGGCGGCTCTTGAAGATGAGACTTACCCCTGCGCAGTTGATGCAGTAGTCCATCCTTCCAAAGACCTCCATCATGTAGTTGGTTGCCGCCTCCACCGACTGTTCCTTCGACACATCGACGTACAAGGCCTCAACGCGCGCCTGGCCGGCTGTTGCCACCGCCTCACACTCGGCCTTGACCCTCTCCGCGGCCTGAACGTCTCGATCCGCGATTAGGATGCCAGCTGCGCCATCTCTCGCGAGAGCGAGAGCACAGGCCCTCCCGATGCCGCTGCCTTGCATCCGAGTTAGCGCCTATCAAGACGACTCCGTGGCAAGTCCTTGTCATCGGGCCACGGTCCGTGGCAGGCTGATTGCTTACCACCCCCCACGATGAAGGCATTTCCAGTGATGTCCATTGTCGGGTAAGCGTTGGAGGAAGCTGCCTCGCTTTTCGGGTTGTGGAGATGGCTTGGGCGTACTTCCGAGTCAGGTCGAGATGATTACGGACGATGCCGAGTTGTCGACGCTCTTGCTTGTTCCAAGCTTCGCGACGCCAGGCTGATATACTCCTCGATTCAGAAGGACACGTTTCCTCCACCCCTCCCCTCTCCTCCCCCTTCTATGGATGGTACGTAAGTGAGGTTGGTCAACGTCCATGTCTTCTAGATGCAGTATCATTTTCCGACGGTGTTGCTGACGGCCTCAACACCAACTTGGCGCGATCCCGGCAGCTGAGTGGCACCTCCTTGTCTGGGTGAGAACGTGAGCGAAAGGGCTTGCCCAGGGCGAGGCGGGCCTCGCTCGACCTCGATTTCTCATCCGGATGACGACAGCATCCTGGGCCGATCGCCGTTGAAACTAGGACTTCAGACAAGCATAGACGCCGGGAGAGCTTACGCGTTGGGGCTGGAACACAGTCGAGCCGAATCCGACGTGGAGTCGAAGAAGCTCGAAGCAAGGTAGAGTCAGAGACCTGATATCCAGAAGCCCAGGAGTCCATGACAAAGCGCAATCATGTAGAGTGTGGAGGGCCTTAAGAACCGACGGCTCGACCTCGATGACAACTTCAAAGCTCAGTCGTCGTTGATTTTCCTCACGCGAGAAACAATACACATGCACAGACGCCGAAAATGCCTTCCCTCGAGCCTGTCCTGATCCAGCCCCTTGACCCTCTACTCAACAGCTATGAGAAAAACAGACTCTTAGTCTCGGAGACGGACTACCTGAACGGGGTCGAGAAGAGTGCTGGACCCTCCACCTCGACCACCGTCAAAGACAATGCGGTATGCATTGTCGGAATGGGTCTGTATCCCTCGTGCCCCTCCCTCGGACCTTGTTCGAAGAGTTGCTCTCCGGCTGACGCTACGGATGTGCCTTCGTCCCCCAACCCCCCCCCCCCCCCAATCAGCATGCCACCTCCCAGGCGGGATCACCTCGCCGTCTGGCCTGTGGGACTTCCTGTGCAGTAAGAAGTCTGCGCGGTGTCCCGTCCCGGCCGACCGGTTCGACATCGGCGGCTTCTACCACCAGGATGGCAGCCGGGCCGGCGTCATCAACGTCGAGGGCGGCTATTTCCTCCAGGAGGACGTCCGCCAGTTCGACAACTCCTTCTTCGGCATCAACAACCTCGAGGCGTCCTACATGGACCCTCAGCAGCGGAAGCTCCTCGAGGTTGTCTTCGAGTGCTTCGAGAACGCTGGCGTATCCATGGAGGACATGTCCGGCACCAACACGGCGGTGTACGTTGGTAACTTCACCGTCGACTACCAGTCCATGCAGTCCCGGGACCCAGACTATGTGCACCGCTATTCCGCAACCGGAGGAGGCACGTCCATCATGTCGAACCGCATCAGTCACGTCTTCAATCTCCAAGGGCCGAGGTCAGACCCACTCTCCCCGTTTTGTTCTTTCCTGCTCCTTGATGGAAATATTCGGCTTCATGTTGTTGTTCCCCGAAAAGGGGACTCCTGTCTTCACTAAGCTGTCTTCGATTCCATGCTGCTGACACGGCTTGTTCGAACACAGTCTTACTCTCGACACTGCGTGCTCGTCGTCCATCTATGCTCTACACCATGCCATGGCAGCCATCGAGAACGGCGACTGTGACGGGGCCATCGTGGCGGGCGCGAACTTGATCACGTCACCGGAGCAGCATCTGGGGACGGCCAAGGGCGGCTTCCTGTCGCCGACATCGGCCTGCCACACTTTCGACACCGCGGCCGACGGCTACGCGCGCGCCGAGGCCATCAACGCCATCTACATCAAGCGCCTGTCGTCGGCAGTCAAGAACGAGGATAAGATTCGCGCCGTCATTCGCGCAACGGCCATCAACGCGTGAGTCCAGCCCCGTCGTTCCCGTCTCCTGCATGTCTCGCCTGCTCTGCGACTCCCCGTCTGCCTTCTCCACGAGGAAGAGTGAGGGACAACGTGCTGACAACTCGAGCCGGCGTGCAGCAACGGCAGGACCCCTGGCATCACGCTGCCCGATGCCAAGATGCAGGAGGCTGTCGTCAGGAAAGCATACCGGAATGCCGGCCTGCCCTTCGCCGATACCGACTACATCGAGTGCCATGGGACCGGCACGCCTGTAGGCGACCCTATCGAAGTGGATGGCTTGGCCAGCTGCTTCGCAGGCCGCGAGGGCGAGGCCGTGATGATCGGATCGGTTGGTAGCAACTCGACTCTGACGTCTGATTTTGACCACTGACACAGAACGCCCAAGGTGAAAACAAACATGGGACACAGCGAAGCCGCCAGCGGCCTGACGTCCATCATCAAAGTCGCCCTCGCCCTCGAGCACGGCGTGATCCCGCCCTCGTACGGGGTCAAGAACTTGAATCCAAAGCGTAGGCAGTCCCGGAGAGAACGCTGACGTGCCGGTGCTCTTACGCAACCTGCTGACCCGTCTCTTGAAGTGAAACTGGAGTCCCGCAACATGAGGGTCTTAAACGAGCTTGAGTCGTGGCCCCGGGCGCTCCGGCGAGCGAGTATTAACTCGTTTGGCTACGGAGGCGCCAACGGCCACGTCATCCTCGAGTCCATCGACAGCTACCTCGAGCGTTCGCCACAAGCGGTCAACGGTGGCGGCACGAGAGGCCTCGCGCCCCTAAGGGACCAAGTCTTCGTGCTTCCCTTCTCCGCGACGTCTGCCAAGTCGCTGGAGGCTCGCCGTCAACAAGTCTCCGACCTCGTCCAGCAGACCGGCGCAGACGAGTTCCAGGGCCTGGCGGCCGCCTTGGCCAAGCGACAGACGAAGCTGCGGCTCCGCGATTTCGTCTTGGCCACTGCGAGCCCGAAGCCGACACTGCTGGAGACGGCCGAAGGCGACGACAAGGTGACGCCAGGCGCACAGCCCCTGCCTTTCGCCTTCGTCTTCACTGGCCAGGGCGCCCAATACGCGGGCATGGGCAAGGAGCTTCTCGAACGGAGTCCCGCGTTCCTCGCCAGCATCCGCGCGCTCGATTCGGTCTTGCAGTCGTTGCCCTCGCACCAAGCCCCCTCCTGGACCCTGGAGGAGACGATACTCGACCCGGCCTCGAAGAGCAAGGTCAACGACGTCACGCGAAGTCAGCCGCTCTGCACCGCCATTCAGATTGCGCTCGTGGACCTGCTGCGCAGCTGGGGCGTGAGCCCGTCGGCCGTGATCGGGCATTCGTCCGGAGAGATCGCCGCCTCCTACAGCGCAGGACTCCTCACCGCGTCGCAGGCGATCCTCGCAGCCTACTTCCGAGGCTTCGCAGTGGGCCAGCTGCAGGCCCGAGGGGCCATGATGGCGGCCGGCGTCGACGTCGCGACGGCCAACGCCCTGATACGGGAGCAGGACCTGATCGAGGTGCGCGTCGCCTGCGTTAACGCGCCGGAGAGCGTCACCCTCAGCGGCTCGGAGAAGGACATCCAGGCGCTTCAGGCCGAGCTGCAGGCGAGGAACAAGTTTGCACGGAGGCTCGAGACCGGCGGCCGAGCCTATCACTCGCACATGATGGTGGAGATTGGCGACTTGTACGAGCGCCTCATCGACCCCTACTTTGGTAGCACCGGCACCGAAGCCATGAAGGCGGACATGTACTCGACCGTCGGCGACACGCCCGAGGATGTCGATGTCGTCGACGACATGACCAACATGGCCGTCTACTTCCGCCAAAACCTCGAGCAGCCGGTCCAGTTCAGCTCGGCCCTGACGAGCCTCATCAGCAGCGACAAGTTTCACTTGATCGAGATAGGACCGCACTCGGCCCTTAAGGGCCCCATCCAGCAGATCCGAAGCAAGGCCAAGCGCGACAAGGACTCGACCCCCTACTCGCCCACGCTGGTGAGGAAGGAGGACGCATATCTGCGGCTGAAGAAGCTGGCCGGTACCCTCTTCGCTCACGGCCATGCTCTGGACTGGCAGGCCGTCCAGACTCGCCACGCCTCCAAGGCGACTCGCCTGCTCCCGCTCCAAGACCTCCCGCCCTACCCCTGGGACTACTCCCGGGAGCTGCCGTGGCACGAGCCGCGTGCCAGCGTCGAGATCCGGAACCGGAAGCACACGCGCCACGAGCTGCTCGGCACGCGAACGGCGGCCGGCAACGGCATCGACTGGAGCTGGCGCAACATCGTGCAGCTCTCGGAGATGCCGTGGCTGCGCGACCACAAGCTCGAGGCCCAGGTCGTCCTTCCCGGGGCGGCCTACGTGGCCATGGCCATCGAGGCGCTCTCCCAGATCCAAGACCTGAAGGGCAAGCTGCAGGCGGGGGAGGCCGTGTCGTTCGAGGGCCAGAGCATCAACATCAGCGCGCCCTTCGTCGTGCCCGACAACGACGATGCCGAGGCGGAGCACACGGAGCTCCATACCGTCATGTCCCAGCGCAAGATATCCACCGCCAACTCGTCGGCCGACTGGCACGACTTCTCCGTCTCCTCGTGGGTCTCCGGCCACTGCACGCTGCACTGCACGGGCAGCATTCGCGTCGTCCAGGGCTCCCGCGAAGGGGCCGTCCACGTC
The DNA here is from genome assembly GCA_002591385.1 of Cordyceps sp. RAO-2017. NCBI lineage: Eukaryota > Fungi > Ascomycota > Sordariomycetes > Hypocreales > Cordycipitaceae > Cordyceps > Cordyceps sp. RAO-2017. Next base: position 5,547 of record NJEV01000168.1, on the reverse strand, counting down.
GGAGGAGAGGGCTACGAGGCTTGGTCCATGGGCCGCTGGTACGACAAGTCGCGAGAGGAAGGGCTCAACTTTGGGCCACACTTCCAGTCGCTGACCAGCCTGCACACGGATGGCAACCGCACTTGCACGGATGCCATCGCCACGACGCGGCTGGAGCCGCCCTCGGCAAGCTCGGCCGGCGTTTTCTACGCCATCCACCCCATCACCATCGACGCCTGCTTCCAGGCCGCCATCATGGGCGGCACGGCCGGTAACCTCGGCACGCTCCGGGCCTTCGTCCCCGTCTTCATCTCCGAGTGCCGCTTCCAGGTGCCACAGGGCGGCGCCGCGAGCCTGGGCGGCGACGAGTGCCGCATCCACTCGCGCATGGAGAAGACGGGCTTTTCCACCCGCAAAGTCGACTGCACACTGCGGCTGCCGGACCAGACGCCGGCCGTGGATATCAGGAGCCTGCGCATGACGCTCTACACGGGCAAGGCGCCGGCCCAGCCCGCCGGCAGCGTGTATCTGCAGCGCCAGCCGTGTCTCCGGATACAGTGGAAGCCCGACATCTCGCGCGTGCATCCGGACTCGGAGGCTTCGCTGCGCGAGTACATCGGCAGGTTCGCGGCGGAGCAGCCTGCCGACATGCAGGACCGCGAGAGCGTCCTCGTGCTCGGAGCCCTGCTCGACCTGGCGGGCCACAGGAACCCGCGCATGCGCGTGCTGGAGCTCGGCCAGGACTGCAACTGTATCGCGAAGCAGTGCCTGGCGATGCTGGACAAGGACACGGCCTTCCCACGCTGTCGGTCGTGGCACGGCGGCAGCCTCGGCGAGGAAGGCGAGCTGACCATCGATGGATCCAAGGGCTCCGAGCCGTACGATGTCGTTCTGATTCCTCATGTGAGTTTCCCAGGCGACGTCCTCGATTGGTTTCTATATGCGGAAAGATGCTAACGGGGAGCTGCAGCATTCTACTTCGCACGATATCTGGAGCCAGGCTCCGGAGCAGCTTACCTCGCTTGTGTCCGAGCAGGGCGTCGTCATCTCCCGCAGGACTGAGCAGGCCATTTCGAGTCTCGAGTCTGCCGGCTTCGTGACGCTCGAACTCCCAAGAGAGACCTTGCTTGCCGTGCGGGGCCAGACGAAGACAGGTCTTGAAGGGAAGGAGGTCGTCATCGTGGTAAGTCGAAAGTCTCGTGGCGAATGTCTTGGCCGGCGAGCCCGGGTGCTGACCGTCCCAGAAACCCAACAGGTCTTCCCCCAGCATCGACTCTCTCACGAGCTCTCTGGAAGCTCACTTGGGAGGGAGTGCCGGCATCACGCGATCGAGAAGTCTCTGTCTGAGCGAACTCGACGGCGTCGAGCTCTCGGACCAGGTCGTCTGCATATCTCTTCTGGAGCTAGAGCGCGAGTTTCTCGCCACCATGAGCCCCGACGACATGGACCGTCTTCGCAAGATGACGGACGTCGTGGCCGGCATGGTCTGGCTGACGGGGGCCAACATGCTCACGGCGCCGAACCCTGACCTCACGCTGTCCAGCGGCCTCTCGCGGGCCCTGATGCTGGAGCAGCCGGCCCTGCGCTTCAGCGTGCTGGACGCTGGTGCTGCCGATCTCGCCAAGGCCGAAGACGTATCGTCGACCTGCCACAACGTGTCGCGAGTGCTGGCATCCGGCCACGCGACGGATGACGCCGAGTTCGTCCAGCTGGGACGTCTGCTGTACATCAGTCGTTTCGCGCCCGACCTGGAGCTGAACTCGCTGTTCCGACAGCGTCTCGAGCCGAGCGAGTCCATGGCGACGTCGGCCCTCGGCGAGCTGGGACCGGCCAGGCTGTCCATCGGCCAGGTCGGCGTGACGGACACGATGCACTTCCAGCAGGTGTCGGAGCCGTCGACGGCGCCGCCGGCGGGCTACGTCGACGTCGAGCTGCGGGCCGTCGGCCTGAACGCCAAGGACGTGTACGCCATGAGCGGCCGGGTCGAGACCAAGACGGCGACGACGGCGCTCGACTTCGGCGGCATCGTCTCGGCCGTCGGGCCGGACGTCGAGCACGTGCGGCCCGGGGATCGGGTCGCCGGCTTTTTCCCCAACCACTTCAGCACGACGGAGCGCGTGCCGGCGGCGGCGGTCCACAAGATGCTGCCGCACGAGGAGCTGACGGTGGTGCCAACGCTGCTGACCGTCTACAGCACGGCGCTCATGGCTCTCCGCGAGCGCGCCCACCTCCGGGCCGGCGAGTCGATCCTGATCCACGCGGGGGCGGGCGCCTTTGGTCTCGCGGCCATGGCCATGGCACGGCAGATGGGCGCGACAGTGTATACGACGGTCGGCTCGCAGTCGAAGCGCGACTACCTTGTCGACGAGATGGGCGTGCCGGCGGAGAACATCTTCAGCTCGCGCGACGCGTCCTTCGTCGAGGGCGTCAAGGCGGCAACGGGGGGCAGGGGCGTCGACGTCATCGTCAACTCGCTCGTGGGCGACTTGATGCACGCCTCTTGGTCCTGCATCGCCCCCTTCGGCCGCTTCGTCGAGATCGGCAAGCGGGAGCTGATCGACGCGGGCAAGCTCGACATGCACGTCTTCCTCAAGAACGCCACCTTTACGGCCTTTGACCTGTCGGAGCTCTTCTACGCTGAGGACGCCTACTACCGCAGCATGATCTATAGGTAGGGCTCTGTCATCTCCTCCTCCCGCGTCTCTGGGCAAAACTGTCCGATGCGCTGACCATGCACCCCAGCCTCACGGGCGAAGTGATGACGATGTATCGGGACAACAAGATCAAGCCGCCGCCGATTGCCACGTTCGATGTGGCGGACATTGCGCAGGCCTACCGCTACTTCAACAACAGGGATCGGGTGGGCAAGGTGGTGATATCGATGGAGGATGCGCAGAGCCGCGTTCCGGTAAGCCACTGGCGCATCAGACCGCGACGTGACAGAAGGCTAAGGGAGGATCAAATGACAGGTCATGCCGGCGCGATACAAGGTGCTGTTCGACGCCGACAAGACGTACCTGCTCGTCGGTTGCCTGGGCGGGCTGGGCCGCAGCCTCAGTCGATGGATGATGTCGCGGGGCGCGCGCAAGTTCGTCTTCCTGGGGCGGTCGGGGTGCGACAAGGCGACGGCGCGGCAGCTGGTGTCGCGACTGCGCGAGGCCGGGGCCAGCGTCAGCGTGGTGCGCGGCGACGTGTCGAACGCGCAGCAGGTGGGCGAGGCGGTGGCGGCGTGCGAGCTGGGCGGGCCCATCGGCGGCGTGGTGCAGGCGGCCATGGGCCTCCGGGAGGCGCTCTTCAGCAGCATGAGCAACGAGGCCTGGCACACCGGGATCCAGCCCAAGTGGAGGGGCACGTGGAACCTGCACGAGGCGCTCGAGGGCCACGACGCGGCGCTCGACTTCTTCCTCATGACGTCGTCGCTGTCGGGCAGCTGCGGGACGGCGACGGAGAGCAACTACTGCGCGGCCAACGGCTTCCTGGACGCGTTCGCGCGCTGGCGGCGGGCGCAGGGCAAGCCGGCCGTGTCGCTGGGACTGGGCATGATCTCCGAGGTCGGCTACCTGCACGAGAACCCGGAGATCGAGGCGCTGCTGCTGCGCAAGGGCATCCAGCCGCTCAACGAGGACGAGTTCCTGCAGGTGGTCGACTTCGGCCTGGCCGGCGAGCGAGACGGCGGCGGCCCCGAGGGCGGGCACATCCTGACGGGTCTGGAGCCGTGCGGCGTGCGCCGGCTGCTGGAGCAGGGCTTCGACGTCAACAACGGGGTGATGGAGGACGCGCGGGCGTCGCTGCTGGCGGCGTCGCTGCTGGCGGAGCGGGACGCGGACGAGGCGAGCCGCGAGGGAGCGGCCGAGGCGGGCCAGCTGGCGGCGGCGGCGGCGGAGTGGGTCAAGGAGGTGCCGGCGGCGGCGCTGGCGACGTTTGCGGCCGAGGCCGGGGCGCCGACGATGCAGGAGGCGGTGCTGCGGCTGGCCCGGCGGCGGTTCAGCAACCTGATCCTGACGCCGGCGGACCAGATCGACGCGGGCGCGCCGCTGCCGTCGTTTGGCATCGACAGCATGCTGGCGGCCGAGTTCCGCACCTGGTTCTGGGCCACCTTCAAGCTGGACGTGCCGTTCCTGGACATTGTCAGCCCGCAGAAGACGCTGGGCAGCCTGGCCGAGTATGTGGAGGAGAGGCTGGTGGCGAGCTGGGCGGCGGCGGGGTGACGTCGCGACAAGGTCTCATTACGTAAGCAGGAAGGAATACATACATACATGCATAGGCAGGTCTGAACAAACTTTATAGTAGTTCTGAAGAAACTTTATAGAGAGGCTGCTCGAAACAAACAAGACTTTGGCCAATCAGCGTCAACGCCACCCTCTTTTAAAGGTTCGCCAAGGCAGCAACCAATCACGACTTCAACCGCGGCCGCCACAAGGACGCGGGCAAGCTTCCTCAGGATGCGGGACCGGAAGCCGTTCCGCAACGGCGCGGCCGAGAAGTCTAAGCAAGGTGTCGAGGCCGTCGGCCCCCCCCAGCGCGGGATGCGAGCGCGGGCGTCACGAAGTCTATTGCGCGAGGCCCTGTTCCTCCATCCATCTCTCTCGAGACGGCAACGGCCGCCAGTTGCGACGGAGCCATTCCCGCCCTCCGCCAGGCGAACAGGACAGGGGCAGAGTCGAGACGAAGACAAGATCCGGGCCCCGCCAATCCGTCTGTTGAGAAGCGCCGCTCCACTAGGTAGGTACAGGCCGGTGACCAAAGGGGGGATGAAGCGCGTCCCGTCCAAGTCCCGAAAGACCAGCCGTCTCTCCCTCCAGCCTCTTGCCGCGGAGAATCGAAAAGCAGGTCAGGCCGGCGGGGCCTCGGCCGCCTTGCACATGCGCAGCCCGGCCTTGAGCTTGGGGGTGGCGAAGACGTGGTCGGCCACCTGTGCCGCGTCGTCGTCAGCCTTTTCCCGCCCTCTTGTCTTGTTCTTGGGCTGGGGGCGGGGGAGGGGGAGGGGGAGTTGTGTTGTGGTACGGGAAAGGGGGAGAGACGCGTTGAAGCAAAGGTCAGGCGTTGAAGCAAAGGTCAGGCGCTGAAGAGATGCGTTGAAGCAAGGCCGGGCGTTGAAGCAAGGCAGCAAACAACGGGGCTCACTCACCCTCTCGGGCCAGCACCACAGCCGCTTGTAGCCCGACCAGCAGGCGGCGCCGTACGCGTCGCAGCAGGTGGAGCCGGGCAGGCCGACGACGTCGCCGTCCCAGCCGGCCGGCCCGCAGATGCGCGTGTAGCAGAGCGGGTCGCGGGTCCAGCCGACGAGCGAGCGGCCGACGTCGTCGACGTCGCCGAGCTTCGCGTGCGTCTCGCCGCAGCCGATGGCCTCGCCCCACCACGCGCACCGCTGCTCCAGCTCGTGTATCGACCGCCCGTCGAAGTAGTAGCCGCGCACGATCCGGCAGGGGAGCTCGGCGGCGGCCGGTGCGGCGGCGGCGGCGAGCAGCAGCAGTACCGCCGCGCCTAGGCTGGGCCGGTGCATCGTTGGGAAAGTTGTGAGAGTTGTGAGAGAGTTGAGAGAGTTGCGAGAGTTGTGAGAGTTGTGAG
>NJEV01000167.1:14907-32411 GCA_002591385.1 Cordyceps sp. RAO-2017 | reverse complement strand
ATCGTGTCCAAGTAACAGTCCACAAGAGAAGGAACCAGGAATTATTATGGAGAGGACGAAGGTGTGCCAATCGTCAATAAGATAAATGCTCATTTTCTCTTCTTCCCCCATAGGGATGATCCTATGGTCCGCCTAGATGTCGATTGATTTTAATAAACTAACCAGTCTTTGAGACTGTATATCGTCGATCACGCATACCCGGATACTGTCTCTTGTCTTGATTCTTGGCACTTTTATTGGGGATGCTATCCCTTCTATCTCGGTAAACTGTTTGGCTAATTTATGTGGAGGATTATCCGGAGTTTCGCGCGGTCCTTCCGTCATAATAGGTGGCGCGCCCGAATGATTTGACAGCCCAGGATACCGATTTGGGGCGGACATGACTGGAACTTGGGCAAGTGAAAGTGACCATGGTGGTGGTGGGAGTGGTGCCGTTGCTTTTGACGCCGCTCGTGATGATGGTGGCAATGATGGTGGCGGGGATGCTGATAGGAGACGGGGAAGGATTGGAGAGGTGGAGAGGTCGGTGATTATTGATGGAGAGTGGAGCGGTCGGTGGTAGTAGAGATGAAGAGAGGATGGAGAGGTTGGTGGGGATGGCAATGCAGGGAGAATGGAGTGGTCGGTGATGTTGGGATGAAGAGCGAATGGACAGATGGGGAGGTTGGTGGTGACAGAGAATGGACAGGGGGTCGGAGATGCGGAGAGTTGAAACGGTTGCTTGGGAAGGTGGATGGAGAGCAGAGAGGCCGGTGGCGACAGGAGATGTTGACAAGTTGTCAATGTGAACAACAGTCGGTTGATGGACATGGGTGGAGAACAAGAGAGGCCGTTGGAAAAGGAGGATATTTGGGGCAACAGAAGATTTTCTTCAGCCACCCTCTGGCAATCACGTGTAGCTGGCGCCCGGCGGTTAGTGCGGGGGCACGTCCATCGGCCACGTTACTTGGCAAAAGGGTCCGGTAATCATGCCCTCGCCGGCATCAACCGAGATCATCTTTGAGCCTCATGTATCGATCTATCCTCCTCTAGCATCTACAGCGAAAACCAGTGAGCTAGTGACCCCTCGCCAGGTAGACAGATCTTCTTCAGAAAGCGTCTGTCTGCCCGAGCCCGGTAAGCGGACAGCCCGGACTGTATGAGAAAAAAGGCAGGTCAAAGTGCCTTCAGAAATGAAGCCATCGCCTGCCCTGGAATCAGCTGACACAGGGAGGCAGCAGCAGACGCCAATGCCTCGCCACGCAAAATCCACCGCATTTCGGTACGATCACCCCCTGGTTGCGCCATCTGAACTGCGCTAATGACCACGGTTGCAGTGGTTTCTCGCCATGATCGATATCTTGTCGAGCATCATCCTTTACTCACCGGACTATACAGTCGTTGCCGATATCACACCCGCAAGTTCATTATTTGATGCGCGCAGGTGATTCCGTGCGTGACCGCCGAGCTGAGCGAACATATATTATGTATTGGAGCGCTGTCAACAGATTCGGCAACGAGGTGAAATGCCTTGGTCATCCGTGGAGTGCTGCCCCCCCCCCCCATCAATGTTTCTGTCCTACTCTCCATGTTGTACACTATTGCGCGCCGATTTTGCTCAACTTGACCAGATTGCTTCAGGTTTCCGCTCGGCGGCTATGCCATAGTCCTACCCTTCAACAAGCTTTACCGTCTGTTCGACCAATATGGACGCCCTTGCCGTCGGTCGAGTTCTCGCAGGCCTGGATGGAAATGACATGTACCTCGCTGTCATGACGCCTCTCTCCGCCAAGACATAAGATCGTGAGCGGCCAAGCGACTGAAGCTTTGTGCCTGTCTTTTTTTTTATATCCAACCAAGCACATATATGTCCCGGGAACCAGATCGCTATCCCTCCGGTCCAGCGGCTTGGTCTGGGGTATGGGCACCGTTCTTGGCCCGAAGGCGGGGCTATGACCGGTGGATACTTACTGGATTTGGCTGCTACAGATGAAAGCTCCACCCACCGAGGACGTGGCCGAGCGGGAGGGAGGCTTGGGACCTCTGCGCCGCCGCGTCGCGTGCGGGGGATCCTGTGCCATGATGTCGAAAGGGAAGCCAAGCGAAATGATTTCCCGGCTATAAGCGGTCGCCGTCGGGGCCCAGCGCGGCGGCGTCAGTGGCAGCGTCAGCGGCCATCGCCTTGCCTCGCCTCAGCAGGAGATCCAGTCGCCGCGGGAGGATGACCAGACGCTGCGGGAGGAGAATCAGTTCCGGGAAGAAATCCTTGGCAGGGGACATGGAGGAGAACCAGTCGCGAGAGGAAATCCTTGCCACAGGACGAGAACCAACTGCTGCGGGAGGAGGAGATCTAGTCACTGTGGCACAGATCAGAAGTCGGTGGAAAAAAGACAAATCGAGATCAATCAATACCAATCTGCTCTCTCAGCCTCTCTGTGCCCAACGCTTGTGCTACACTGCTACCCCTTGGCATCTTCTTCTTCCGAGTTTCGAGCGATGAAGCAACATAGTCCGGCTCGCTTTTGGTCGCGGTGTCTCCGCATCACCTATCCTGGCGCAGGATCGAATTTGCCCATCTTCACGCAACTCTGATCCTTTCACCGTATTCGCTTTCAGACCCGGTTCTTTTCAGTGACGATAGATAGGCGACCGCGCGGTGCTCGTTTCGCAACGACTCATTCTTTCTTAGCGTGTATTGTCGCGTACAGAATGTCAGTCATGCGAGTGTGGGGCATCACGAGTCAGGCCTGATAGGCTTTTTCTCACACGGTCAGAGTATCTCAAATTCTAATGGCCCGGCCAAATTTGACTCATGCGCTAAATGGAATCCTTACTCCAATTCTCGGTCTTCTAGCCCACCGTCAAGGTTTTGCAATCGTGGGTCCGTGGTCAACGTCTAAGTGTGATATGATCGTCGTACCCGCAGTCCTTCAAGTTACTTGTAGGATGCTTTTCCCTGGTCATAATCCTCCATCCTTTTCCTGATGCTGTCCCATAGAGCTCGCAGCTCGGGCGCTCCTCCCTGCCAGAGCTTTTCATGGAGTGAGGCGACGCCGGCGTTTCGGTCCTGCACGTTGGGGAAGTTACTGTGCCACCGCCAGTCCAGTTCCACCCAGGGCATGGGCCCGTCTCTGCGAAAGACGTAGTTGAAAAGGTTCTGCTCGGGCATGAAGGAGTCATAGCGGCCTTCGATCGAGATGACGTGCAAGAGGTGATTGAACATCTCCAGCGACGGCTCGATCATGAAGAACCCCGAGTTCAGGTGATCGGACGGCGTGTTGGGGTCTGGCGGCACGGCGTGGTTGAAGGCGAGCCTATTCGCGTTGTCGGGCCTGGCGAGCAGGAGGTATTTTGCCGGGTACGGCATCTCGTCCGGCACCTGTCGGTCACGGATGGGGGGCTTGGACTGCTTCGCGTCGGGGTCTTCGAAGATGCCGTCGATGGGACGCGTGATCATGGCATCCGCGTCGATAAAGAGGACACGGGCATACTGGGTCCATTGAAAGACGCGCAGTTTTGTGTATACGTCTTTCCACCGCGGCTCGCTCGTCGTGGCCCATGTGGGAACCTCGACATCATCGGCCTGCACGACGATGGCGCCGTCCTTCTCGAGCTGCTGGCGCGACTCCTGGCTCACTTTGGCGGTCACCATGACGACCCAGTCTATGCGGTGGCGGTTGCGCTCGCTGATGCGCGTTTCGTGGGCGTGGAGGAGCTGGTAGGTCAGGACCCTCGTCGCGAGAAAGTAGCCGTCTTCCCCATTGGGCGACGTGTTCTCCCCAAGTAAGGTCGTGATGGCATATCGGTCTGCCGCCCCGAAGGCGCCGGCGCGTCGCCAGGAGGGCTCGTTGCCGACGAACCTGTAGGTGAAAGTGAAGACCAGGAAGAAAAAGAGCGATAAGAAGAAGACGATCCGGACATTCCTATATATCCCCACGGTAAAGAGCAGCCGCTGGAGGAAGGAGAAGGCCGACTGGCAATGGCTGGAGCTCAGTGGCAACATGTCTGCGCTGCGCACATGTCCGAGGGAAGCGGCGGGAGACTGTTGGACCGTGATTCTCGTGGTTCACGGCGTGGCGTCCTAAAGACGACGTAGCTTGAGGTATTAAGCAGTCATGAATGAAAAATAGTAAGAAAGGGGGAAGATTGAAATATATAGGCGGGTCACACAGCAACGGATTCGAAACACCACATAGCCTTACGGAGATAACGACCCGGCCTGGCAAGTGACCTGGCGACACGGACGTATGTACATATGTTGCCTTGCAGCTACTAACTACTCTCCCACCCCCTTTTTGGCGCTGTAGTCCCTGCGGCGTACGCAAAGCGACACGCCCACGGATACTCGGAAAGACGCCGATGTGTGACACCAGCAGCCAAAGGGTAGAACAGAGATGCGAACCTACGGCGTGGCCATGGGGATAGAGGCCGTGTTAGCCAGACGTAGAGTTCAATCGGCGCGTTTGTCGCGAAGGGACATATCCCAGGTCTCCAAAACCCATGGCGAAGAGGTACCAATCTTGCCCGGAAAGCCAAGAGACCCCAGCACAAGTGTAACGAAATTGCCCACTCGGCATAGGGATCCTTTAGTCTTTGGTACGGTATAGCCTAAATACCTGCCTGCCTCTCATGTCTCACGAGTCATGCCTCTGCCTCTCGTGCCCTCTGTGCCCTCTGTTCAGCTCTTGCGGGTTGCAGAGGCAAGAGAATTCGGAGGAGACAGGAAAAGAGGGGAGAGGTACAGTTTAAGGCAAGGGAGACAGGAAGACATGTGGGAGGGCAGGAAGGCAGACAGAGGACAGCGGCCGGCAGACAGAGTCCGTTCGAGAGGGACAGAGGCAGCATGACCGAAATGGAGGCCCGGTCATCTCCGTTTCTAAGGTATGGCGACGGAGATCAACTGGAGTACATAGGAGTTCCTCTTGAAGCTGTCAAGTTCCTTAAGAAGATTATGATACAGAGCATTAACACTCGGGCGATATAGTACATGCAGAAGAATACATGTATGTGAAAACAGAAACAGCAAGAGCCAAGACAATGAGCCGTGTAGAGTCTGCCCTTCAAGAAAGGCAGCTCGGTCTGGACATCCATACATTAAATGTTCCTAAAAAAAGATTGGAAAATAAGGCATATTTTACAATGGTTGGAATTGTGTGTGCTGTCTGGCCCTCGCGGACCAAGCTTCACAGGACGCCCTTTTTTCGTGATCCGCCAAGTTCCGATTGAGTGGTCAGCCAGAACCTGGCTGACTTTATCCGACAGTAAAGGCCAAATATTCCGCATTCCCTGCCTACATGCAAGTTCGATACGCGAACCTACATATTACCGACGCGACATAATAACAAGACACAAGCAGTGATGTGACGCCGATAGATATAGAGAACTCCTGGCCCAAAAAGCTCCGTCAGTGTCAGCATCGCCTCGTGCCTCTTTCGTGGCTGGACCAGGTGAGCAGCCTGCCCGCACGTGGCCCTTGAATTAGGTAAATACCCGTAGGATGATGATGCATGTACGTAGGTACCGTACGCCGCACTCTCGGCCCGGATGCATAAGAAAATGCCGAACCTTGACCGGTCAGATTCACCGGATGTTTCCCCTATAGTAGTAGCTTTGGCCTCCAACATCCTCCACACACCCCCTGACTTGAACTAGGGCCATACGCGAAGGGAGATGACAGCATATACAAAGAGGTGGGTCTCGGACAGTCGTCTGGGGCTGTGCCAAGTCGCCAAGGCATAGACAGGGCGGCAGCCTTGCGCAGCGCCCAGGCATCGAGAACCGCAGTCAGGGGTCCAAGTATGGTCTAATCCCTGAAAGGTTATACCTGCGCAACCTCAAGAGTACCTTCTCGTCGGGATTGTTCGCACGTGCTCTCCTAGTAACAAGATTCTAAGCAAGTATTACAGTAGCGACCTTTCAAGGATTAGACTGTACGGCACGACTCGAGCGTCGGCTCCCCGCTCGCACACGCACCATGACATACAAAATACATACATACATACAGCGACTCAGACGGGTTCCACACGAACGGAGGCAGTGGGATGCGAGACGCAGGACTTGTCCGGCATGCAGGTATAGATAATATACTCTATAGGTATGTGGGCGCCCGGCCGGGCATCCCTCAATTCAAGCTTCGATGTTCTTATCCCGCCCGGCTCTGCCATAACGCCGCTACTATGTACGGTGCTCTGCGACTGCACCAGCTTATACCGAGTGGGTTTTCGCATCGCCATCTCGTCGTCTTTCTCCTGGCTCTCGCCGGCGTGCTCCTCCTGACCTATTCGCTCATCCTGAGCGGCCCCCACTGGTCGGTTCCCGTCATCACCGCGGTCGAGGCTCCCCGGCACGCGGCTCCGGGACAGCCAAAGCACCATGATGGTAAGGAAACCCTCCCAGCCTCCGTCTGCTTCTGGCAAGAGACACTAACCGGCCAAAAGTTGCAGATATCGCTCCCCTTCAAAGGAAAACTTCGCGGGTCGGAAAGGTTATGATGGTGCTTGGCGAGGGCGAAACATTGGCCGTCTACGAGAGGACTTTACGGACTCATAAGCTACATAACAAGATGCACGGCTATCCCATGTTCGTCCAGCGCGTCCCCCTGCTCGAAACGGCTTATTGGTCAAAACCCGCGACCATCCTCGGAGTGATCCTCTCCGAACTAGGCAAGGCCGAGGAACACCGTTTGCAGTGGCTGTTCTGGGTGGATGCTGATACGGTTTTGCTCAACTATAAGTCGGCCCTGGAGAATTTCCTGCCGCCCGACGATGACGACAGCGACTTCAAGGGGGTGCACTTTGTAATGACAGATGATCACAATGGCCTTAACAACGGCGTCTTCGCCGTCCGGGTCTCGTCCGTCTCGGTCGAGGTGCTCTCGGCCATCATAGCGTTGCGCCACTTCCGCCCCAATGTCGAACTGCCCTGGCCCGACCAGACAGCCCAAGCGATAGTCCTCGGGGAACGCCCCTACAACAAGGGCGCGGTCAAGGTGCCGCAGCTGGTAAGTAACGCATCACTGGCATTGCTTCACATGCACTGACTGTAAGGGGGAAAAAAGTGGTTCAATGCATATGTCATGGATCACGAAGACTTCCCTGGAAAGAGTAAAGTACAGCCCGGGTGTCTCCTCGTTCACTTCCCCGGAATCCTCGACCGCCTAAAGCACATACGGTACTGGCTGGATCTTTCTGAGAAGCACGATCCAAATTGGGACATCGATCCGTCCAACACAGGCCTCCTCCCCGAGATACAGCAATTCTGGCAGTCATTCAAGTCGCAGAGGCAGACCGCCAGAGCTCACTGGACCGAAGACAGGTCTCGGCTGCAGGCGAAGATAAAGCTTGCCGAGGAACTAGTCCCACAACACGATACGAACGACGATAATAAGGCACTGCAAGAGGCCTTACGCGCCGGGCAAGACTTCATACGAGAAACCGATAGCCTGGCTGTAGAGGACGTAGTCCAGGCAGACAGTGAGACGCTAAAATCCCGTATCCAAGATTTGGAGAATGTACGCAAATTGAACAGACATCCTCCTACTTAGTCACTCTAGCTAACTGCTGTCCCCAGGCGTTGAATAACGTCAAGGAGACAACATGATGCGAGAGCGGCCAGTAAACAGAATCGTCGCCAGCAAGAAACCGATGGAAGTGAGGGTTGAAGATGAAGCCTTGTAAATTAGACGTGGAGCGTTTCAGATGAGACGTTCAAGCCGACACCAGTGGTAAGAAAACCTACGGCAAGGGTCAGAAGAGGAAGAAGACGCCGGGGCAGGAAAGGCTAAGGCCTGCCGTAGGCGCTCTCGAAGGGCATCGTCATGAAAAGCATCCAAGCCAATTGGCACAGAGGCACCAGAGGCCCTCGAGTCATAGGCACTCGAAGCACAGAGGGAACAGAGGGCACATGCGGCAGAAGCGTGAGAGGCACGTACGAGAAAGGCACGTACGAGAGAGGTACGAGAGGCCGGGGCAAGAGAGGCACAGAGGGCAAAATTCTTGTACTTTGCCACATCGAGCCCAAAGCCATATCAGTCGCCCTGACTGACAATCTGTTGGAGCGTTCCACTTTTACCTTTGGCAAAACATCTCTTTTCTCTCCAGCCCGTCAACCGGCCCGGAGCCGCTGCACCTTCTCGTCATCGCTGCTGCTGGCGCTGATCATTCCGATGCTGTTGGAAATCGGCCACGAGCATCATCTGCTGCCCGCCGCCGCCGCCGCCGCCAGGGCTCAGTTGAAAAGAAAAGAAAAAGGATGGACGAGAAGACTCATTCGTGCCGCTGTTGCTAGTACAGCTGTTCCTCGAGGGCCTTCACCCCAGAGACAAGTCCAAGGCCTGGGGCGCCAGCAACCAGAGACTGCAATGGGTGAGGTAGCTGGGAGCTAAGTCTTGTCTGTCGAGATCCAGGAGCGGCATTTCCAGCACGAGCCGATTGAAGAATGTCTTAAGCAGCTCTCGTGTTACCTGCTGCTGGTTGGTCTCTTGGGATTGTTCCTGCTTAAACTCAACTGGGGTGCCGCCGTCGTCCTGGACGACGGAGAGGCTCTGGGCTCCGCGTTTCATCTCGGCCCAGCTGTTCATTTCGGTCGTGCTGGCGGCGGATTTGTAGTTGGGAGGGATCCTACCCCAGGACGTCATCATCGGCGGCAGTGTCGGCTGCGGCGTCGGCATTGGCGGCAGCGTCGTCGGCGACAGCAGCGGCGTCGGCTGCGGCAGCGTCGTCGGGCGGCCGGAACCGCCCCCCGGCGCTGGGTCCCGTGCTCTTTCTTGATGCCGCCGCGACCGCCGCGACCACCCCTGTCGCCATAGACGTCCTGCGCGTTTATCGTGCAATTGTACATCTATAAACGGTAGATCCTTAGCATAATCTGAAAGAGAAGGCGGTCAGGACTTACCTTGTCGGCGTAGTCGTCGTCGCCCCCGTCGTCGTCGCTTCTACTGCTTCCGCTGCTCTTGGTGGTGCTGCTGCTTAACGAGAAGCATACCTAGGCACGTCCCGTGTTTCCAGATCCCGCTGCACCCATTGCCGGGGTGGCAGAGATGATTCAGTTGCACATCTACCAGACTTAGCATGGTCACAAGTAGTCTGAGAGGGAGGGGCCAAGACTCACTGTTACGATGTCGCCGTTGCGGCGACTGTTGTCGCTGCCACACGCCGAGAGAAGAGAGAGGGAGGGGGATGTTATCAACGCCAAGGTACTCATCCTGGTCGTCGAGAAAGACCAGGTCCTATTCCATGCCTTCGGCGACCTTGGTCTCATCGCGATCTCCCTCGGTGTCGGTACGACATCCTCGTCGGGCAGATACTCTCTGTCGGTCGGCCCTCCGACTTGGTGGCCGTCGGTCAGCCACTCGACATGTTTACCGTCGATCGGCCCTTCGACTTCGTTGTCGAGTTGGATGGGAAGATTGCCCGCCGTCTCCTCCCAAGGCGTAACGACCTCGGCCGCATTTCACGGCCGGACGGACCGGATGTTGTCATCGATGGGGGAGACGTGACCATGCGGACACGGTAGTAGCCGCTCCTTGCTTCTGCTGCGGTCGTCCAGGCATAGTCGTTCAATGTGAATACAGTAGTAGATAAATGGGGAAAGCTTCTGGTATTCACGAATGCTGATATGAGTAACGGCTTGAAGAGCCGAAGGCAAAGCCATGAGCAAAGGCATGAGAGGCAGGCAGAAACTGAACAGGAAATTGGAAGTGGTCGAAGGGGAGAGAGGAGAGGTTGGGAGAGGGGAGAGGCAGACCGACGGGAGAGTTACGGGATGGACACTCCTTCTATAAGCGACACCTGCCTCCTACAGCTGGCACCTGCCCAACAGTTTACCGTAGGTCCCTTAGCTAGTAGCCGCCGTTTGCATTGGACCCTTGAATCTTGATATCCATGGACAGTACTCGTCCCTACAACCTACGCCCAAAAGCTGATCCCAGCTTCTTATATCGTCGGAGTCTGGAGAGCGTGCAGAGGCCAGAGAAGCACGGAGGCCAAAGACGCCTTGATGGAAGCATAGATAAAAAAAAATTCCATTCATTGTCCGCTCTGGAAACGTGTAGAGGCCGAGGGGGCACGCGAGACGCAGATGGCATAGGGAGTACAACCTCCCCCTCGTGCTGGTGCTGCTAGCGATCCTAGTGTCGCTGTGTGTCTGAGGCGAGGATCATTTCCAGGCCGCCGCCGCCGCCGCCATCGCCGCCCGCCTCCAACGGACGCTGCGCCTCATTGGTCCCTTTGACCTCCCATCAAGACCGGTCGGTCGCAATTCGGATTCGCGCATACGCGATCTTCCCTCTTCGCCGCTATGCCTGTCGAGCGCCGAGGCCTCTTTCAGTCGTGACTGCCAAGGTCTTAGAGTTGCTGTGACAGCACCATGCCTAGAAGTGGTCGTTAAACTGAAACCGGCACACGGCTAAATGCGATCAAGAGTACTATCATAGCAACGCTTGCTGTAAAGCTGGTAGAGGAACCGGCCCTCGATGGGTTACCATAGCATTATCGTCGCGCAACGTTTGCGACGCAGATAATTCGTTGTGTTGTATCGATAGTCAGTAAGTAGTCCGAGCTGTGTCGTATCCTCGGGAAACCGTTTCTCAAGACCCTCGATAGCGCTGTCCCCAAAGACGAACCGAAAGAAGTCGCAAGGCGAATAGCACCATATATGCGCCTTAGTATCCTCGTCCAGGTTCGTTAACCGAATTCTGTATGCTACGTGTGTCTGGCAGTCAGCCTCATGGCACTGCGTAACCTGAGTATCCTTCACACGCTGTCTGCGCGATGGCTTTGGTGTAGAGTCTTCGTCGGGCAACTGCTGGTCGAATTAATGGCGATTTGGATAGCCATAGGATAGGGGGATAGTTTTGACTGCCCAGAGCTGCCGGGGTTAGACGACACAAGGCACACGGATCGGGTTGGACGAGAGGGGGGCGGTACATCATATTGCAAGGCATCAAGGCTGAATGAGTAACTGTTTTTGGGATCCGTGGCACCAATAACGTTCAAATTGCCCCGGCCGAGCTCTTCCAGGACTTGAAATGTATCAAAGTCCAAGTCGACTGCAGAGTCCATCGTCGGTCGTTTGGGTGTAGGTAATTCCCGATGATAACGATATCGTAGTCGTTATTGTCGTTGTCGTTGTCGTCGTCTCCATTCCCGGTTGGCTTGGGCATTTCGCATTCTCATGTCGAGCCTGCACTCAGCCGAGGCTGAGGACCACCGTAGGTGAATTGGAAGTCATTCAGAGCGAGGACACAGTCGTTTGAGTGAGGCTTGGCGTAGTCGAGGTGGGGGGAAACGCAGGAGATGGACCGGGCCCGACAGCCGTCACACTCTTGTACGGCTGCTGCAACAAAACTGTCGTGGATTAGTCTCGGACCGGAATCCGTTGGCCGCTGGAGGATATACCAACTTTTCTCGTCTGATACGAAAGATCTGCTAGGTCCGCCCTGGGCTAAGACCACACGGCGCCCGCTGCTTCATCTCGTTGGTTTTTCGCTGTGGCCTCTGGGGCGTGCAGTTGAGAGTGACAAACATCCATTCTTTGTACCATTCGTCGTCGAGGAGGGCGAGCCGAGGCGTCGTACAGGTCGTCGGAGCGGCCTCGGGCCTGTCGTTGTTGAGGAGCGCAAGCCGAAGCGTCGCCAGCGCAGACAAGATATGTTGAGGTTTGCTTATGGGAGAGAACAGCCACGCGGGGCACCGCTTCAGCTTCAATTTTTTGGGGGTTTGTTGCTCGGCTGATAAACCGATTAATCGCACGAAGCTGTGACCGAGAAACAAAATCATGTCAAGTCGGAAAATGAATAACGGAGAGAATGATCATGATCGAAAATTGTCCTGTGGCTGCCTCTCACGATCGCCTTGACGTCCCTCTCGCGAAAGCCTACAGCTCTATGCGCCGGCTGTTAGGCCGCTGTTAAGCTACGGTACCTATCCATACCGGCCCGCTGATTTATCCGGTCGACGACAAGACCCTACATGTGCACTCTTCGTCGCTCCCATTATCCCGCCATAGACCAGGTTTATTTCGGCAATAAGTATATTACCATAATGGTTGCATCTCCTCATACCGTCCGAACCCGGCAACATCGAATCTCGCACCTCTATGGCAATTGGTAAGTCGAATCCGACAACTGATCGGATCGTTGATTCGTGTCGCAACGATTTTAAAGCCGGATAAGTCGCCCTAATAGAGCATCTGTTGGGGCGCTCACTTTTGCCTCTTGTTTTGACGCAATAGTTCATGTCGTGCTCTCCTGTGTGGTCGGCTTGCAACCACCGAACCTTGCGGACTAGCACGAACTTCGACTTCAAAACCTCCGCCACTGCGAATCGAATGAAATTCATCTTCAATGTTGAAAAGTGGCGGCAAAGACTTAGTCCTTGATCACTGCTGTTATGAAAACTTGACGTCCGGTAGAAACGTGATGCATCACTCGGAATGGGGGCCTCAAGTGCTCGCTATGAATCCAGGACATCCCCAACTCGATACATGTAGCCCAGGCGGGCAGTTGAAGCCCCGTGATGATCCGGCTCGCTGTCTGACGAGAATACGGTAATGTGTTGGTCTGAGGGCCTTGTTCTCTGCGGAACGTCTTTCCGCTTCGCCACTCAGCCTCCATCGAACATTATATCCAGGTCAATAGTAACGGCTTTCTCCCTCAGGAGACTCGGCCACAGATGAAGGCATCTTTGGAAAGCGAGGTGCCAGCTGGGTAGCTGCAATTCCCCCCACTACCAAGGATGCGCGCGGTTGAATGAATGACGATGAGAGAGTCTATTTATTAGCGAAGATTGTATTATCCGAACGTTGGACTAATTGCGTCGACGGGGAACATGGGAACGCTGCAACAGATGTAGTATCGGGCGTGCAACTTGTATGGCTTCGGGCTCGTATGACACGTCGCTAACTCATATGTCAAGCGCACGTCTCTGTGTACATGTAACTCTAGGTGTATGGTGTATATATACTCGAAGACGTTATGGAGTCAATGCAGACCAAGGTGACTGGATCTAATGTCCACGCCTGCCTCTCGTGCCTCTCGTGTCTCCGGCTTTCACACTTCTGACTCTCGTGCTACTACCCGTCTCTACGTCCCTCCCGTATGCCTCTTACGACTCTACCTCTAGTGCTTCTAGCATTGATTTCGGTCCTGCCCCCGGTGCTTCTGCCTTGCGCTCTCTCTGTCCTGTGTCATCACTGCCCAGCGTGTCCTCGTTTTGCCAGGAGAGGTTCCGAAGGCGGTGAACTGCTGGCAGGCATTGCCAGCTGCAGGTGGCGACAGGAGACTGGAGAGCATTTCCACTTGAGTATTCCTTATACCGCGTCAACACTCCCCTCAACGTGTTGTTTTCTTCACTAGCAGCAGAAATTGTAACAGCTGCGAAAATTCTCATCATAAAATTACCCTTACCACCACCGCAACCAGCAACCACCTTTCTCTTCGCCACCGACGCCTCCACTGATTCCCTCGCATTCAGAAGAAGCGGCCATCGCAAGTGGCGCTTCCAGGCTGGTGGGCAGAGAAGAGAGAAGAACAGAGAACGGTAAATCGACGTCCAGCCCGCGTCGGCAAGGCAAAGTACGACACGGCATCTCGGCCATCGGCAGCGCTGCAAGATTGGACGCATCATCGTGCATTTTTGTCCTGCCACCAAGGTACGTCCTTGTCCCTTCCCTGTCGGACTGTGTATACTAATGTTTTAGCCAAGATGTTGCGCAACTGTACCATGAATGGAGGCACAGTTCACTTCGGCAGCGGCGGAGGTGACAAGCGCGGCGGTGGCACGCCGGGGGGGGAAACCCGCAAGCCCGGCCATGGCCGGTGCTGTTGGGTAATAGCTGATATCCTTTATGATACGGCTTTGCTAATGTGATGAAAGTGCCGGCGCCGAGGGCATAAGTCCAAAGATTGCATTCACGCCGCCGCCGCCGCAAACGCAAACGCAACATATGAGGCCCGCGGCGACGGCGATGGCGACGGAAACGGCGGCGACGGCGGCAACGGCAGCGGCAGCGAAGGCGAGACACAGGAACGGCAGCAGATGCAGAAGCTGCTACAAGAGTTGGCGGAGCTGCGTCGCGGAGCTCAGAGGAGATCTCCAGAAGTTGCGTTAACGGCTTTTGAGCCTCTCGAAAAAGAAAGACAAATAAAAGCTCTCCACTCTCTGGGTCTCTTGCGCCTCTGTCCTCTAGGCCATCTGTGACTCTCGTGCCTTTCGCTCTCGTCGTTTTTTATTCTGCTCCCTAAAGCACTATATATATACTTATGTGACTTCGTGAATCTCGGCAACTTTTCTTCCTTGCAGGTCTTGTACCGTATTCATTCGAAACGTTGACTATGCCCGGATACCGGCAGCCGAAGCACGGAGCGGATTCCCTCCCTTCGATGGCAATATTTGGTCTGCCACGCCGGCACTATAGGCTGCGGCGAAGATAGCCGATGAACTTGCTTGCTTTTGGGAGGTAACGGTGGGCGATCTCCTTATCCTCGAGCAAGACGATAGGGAGCCGCAGCTACTAAATACGAATAAGACTAAGTCGAAGGGCTGATCGACGGGCAAGGAGGCGGATAAGGAGAATAGCGATTCTTAAATGCCTAAACCGCTAATACTATTTAGTTTTAAGATCCCCGCCTTCCTTTATCTTATACGAATAGCCTTTATATTAGATAAAATGAAATAGAGCCCGCAGTGCTAGCTAAGATAGGATATCTTCTTAGGGTCTATATTGTGGGCTTAGCTCTAATGTAGCATAAGAAGCAATCGTCGTCCACTGCGGGCTGCTCTGCCTAGATAGGGAGACGCAGGAGATGCCTCTATTCCCGAAAGCTATGAAGTATCTAACTAAAGTTTTTAGCCGACGAAATTTGCTGACGCAGTGTGTGATGCCCAAGGTCTTTTTTCTTATGTTTCGTTCCTTGTGTCGTCATCTTCGGAGGACAATAGGAAGCAGCTAGCAGGCTTTGCCGGGCCTCTGGACCTGAGGGACCCGGCTGGATATGCATCGATAGCACATGTATACATTTTAATGATCCGATGTCTTTTTCCGCTCTGGTCGCGAAAGAAAAAGTTCTTCGAGAGGCCTTGGCGGAGCTCTTTGATGTGCGTGAAGAGAGGTCTATGTTGACATTGTATGTCCTGGTCAACTACGGAGGAGACAGGAAAACGGCAATAAATCTGACCAGCATGCTCCGCCAGCTCGGGTGCAGCCTGTCTGTCAAACTTTTTCCCTCTTCGTCATTTCAAAAGCAGGCGAAGCGGATAAAATGGGTCAAGTTGTGGGCTTCGCAGACTGTAGATTTTGTTACTTCGGACTTGGCCCACCAAAACCTTGGGCAAACGGACCTTATCCCAGCGGACACGAGAAAATTTCACAAGTGCGCACGCGGCAAAGACGACGTTCCTGTTCCAGTGGTTGTGCCTCCGGTGGGCAAGCAGGAATATATGAGCTCGATCGTGATGGCTATGAGCAAGGTTGCCGTGTGTGTTAACTACACCATTCTGTTTGAGTTGCTTAGAGACGTTCGTAGATATAAGCTGAAAATGCAGTACGATAGTCGGGCCTTGACCGGTGATGAGGCTCGCAGCGCACTTAGATTGTGTCAGCGAATTGTGCAGATCGTTTTGCATCATGGGGAATACCGCATTAGCGAGTATTCATGTTCTGAGTGATGGCTAGCCTATATTAAGTTCGGTTTAATGTATGACTTCGATTTCTGGCTGCCATTGTTCTTGATCTCACGTTCAAGCAGAAGAATAAATGGTCGTCTGTTCTCAAACGAGACTGGCATGCCGATTCGGTGGTCTGGTTTGCAGTTTCCCATGCATATACTAAGACCCCGCTTGCAGCTGTGATCGATTATCTTTCAGTATAGTCCTAGCAATTCATCGGATTAATGTGGAATTTGATATCTTTGTAGTCTCTCTTATATCGTGCGTTCGACCTCTTGGTCCAGCCTATAGAGCCCAAAGTCGGCCAAAAGGAGCGACTGTTAACAAGAGCGTTCCACTATAGCCTATTGGCGCAACAGCATGAAGAATAAGTAGTTCAGCCGAGATAAGTTACTTGTCCTTGGTCTTGCTTCCTTCACGCCTCTTCCTGGAAAATTCCGCAGCTCTCATAGCTATTTCTTCGTTTCGTTTGCCCTTTGCTCCCTCGTCTCTGCGCCTCGCCTCTTTCGTGTCCGCTCTGCGCATTCTTGAAGCATCAGCGGCAGCCTTCATGCACTTCTCCTCCTCGTCCGTCGGAATTTTGAGACATGCGGTCATGTCAAGCTGTCCTGGCTCGTGTTAGCGGCCGTTGAAGTTGGACTGTCTCCATGTCGGTTGGGCTTACCTGATATACATGTATACACATATAAATTTAGGCAGACCAAGTAATTCTCTCGGCAGTACATGTACTCAGTTGGTGTTAAATACAGATGACAAGTGTGTCAGAAATAATGGACGATAACCTCTAGTCGTGTGAGGCAGTTACTAGTATCTGTTACTTTTTCCGCAGTGATCAGATTGACGGAGGCTAGACCTAAGTGGACATGAATATTGAGAAGGTCTTTAGAAGACTGCTGAGCTCTAATATGCTTAAATATCTCTTTCAAACTCGAATCTATTAGACGGATAACTTTAGTCGCGCTCTGCTTGTATCCGAAGATGCATTCCCGCTACCACGCCCACTTTCAGTATACATGTAGTTAGGCGTGACGCATAATGTGAAGCCAGACCAACACATATCATTTCGGGCAAGAGATTATCGGCTCGGCTCAGTGCAGGAGAGGTGAGTGGATCCACACCCTTGACAACCGAGGTGCAGGTGAGAGAGGCCTGCGGAAGGAAGAAAAGACGGTCCCAAAAGGCATAGGGATTGATGTGTGAGTTTCACTGATAGATATAAACCCAGTTCTATTGTACTCCAATAATTTCGGGTTTCTGCTGGTAACTATGTTGCACCTGGCCAACGGGCAGCTCCTCGGTCTCGCCAAGTATTTATGTTTGTTTTCGTTGTTGGAAGATGAGATTCGGCAGCTAGCGTCCGCAGCGGCGACATGAGCACGGGCTGGGGGCCGAACCAGCGGGTCGCTCCGACCAGTTACTCTCAGACCATAGGCCTCTCAGTCCCTACAAAAGTTCATCATGTTTAAAAATATCTCACAGGCTTGGATTCAACTGGTTTCTGTTGTTCCTAGATCAACAGGCAAAATCTCACGCACCTTCTCGGAGTCAAGGGCCTACAGGGACGATTCATCCGACATCTGCAGTTTGCCTGACTATTTACATGTAGCTGCCCAAGCCCCCCTCGGCATAGCTGTCGGATTCGGTCATATTCAACAGCCTCACCAATGAGGTGGTGCAACGCTGTATGTATGTCTCCTCGAGAAGCCGCCGTGTGACCCGAAGCTCGGGCGCGGTTGCGTGCATCAAATGTTGTCGTCGCGTTGGCACCTAACATGCACACATAACCCAGGCGGGTCTTTCCCATATCCCGTGGCCCGTGGCCCGTGGGTATGTTGTCCAGCCATCTTGGACGACCCCCCT
>NJEV01000167.1:0-14844 GCA_002591385.1 Cordyceps sp. RAO-2017 | reverse complement strand
CCTGGAACTACTGTAATCACCGCTCCTTTTCTTGTCTCCAAGAGAGCATGTTTGCCTTTCCTCGCATTCGAAGACAAAATCGTCTCGTTGCCTAAGCCGCGCAGTGCTTCAGAGAGCCGAGTAGACGTTTCTCACAGTTTCGACAAGTGGGACGGCTCGCGCCGGCGCAGCCTGAACGATTCCGCAATGTTTCCCAAGACGAGACCCATAAGAATGGAGACGGACGACCTCGCATGGGAAAAGAGTGACGAGGAGGCCGATTCGTGGGAGAGATCACTTTACAAGGCTGAGACGCACTACAGCATTGCTCATCTGATTATGAAGTACAGGCCAGGGGAGGCCGTGGAACTTCACAGACCGATCAGAGGCGGATATAACATCCTTTTCAGGCTGGAATTCAAGGACGGCTCGTCAGCTGCCATGAGGATCCCATGTAAAGGTATTTTGAAGGTTGCTCCAGCAAAGGAATGAAGACGCTAAAGCAGAAAGGCATCGTAAAATTCCCGGACGAAAAGTTCGACTACGAGGTCGCGATTTTACGCTACGTTGCCAAGTATACCACGATCCCAGTTCCAAAAGTATATCATCACGGGCCGGCGGCGGAAAATCCTCTCGGCCTCGGTCCGTTTATGATAATGGACTATATCGACCACGACAGGACTATGTCCCATGCTTTGAACGATCCCCTTCTTGCATCCGACGCGCCGCACGCCCTGAACAACGATATCGACGAGGAACGACTCAAACTGCTCTACGGTCAGATGGCCAACATCTTACTACAGCTTTCAACCCTTTCATTCTCTCAAATCGGATCACTGGTTGAAGAGAAAGAGGGACAAATCTCTGTATCTGGACGGCCTCTCATCCAGAATATGAACTCTCTCGTAGAGTTTGCCAGCGTTCCATCCAAGTTACTTCCCTCGAAGCAGTACCGCACATCTACCGAATGGTATTCCGCCATGGCGGACATGCATCTTTTTCAAGCGACGCTCCAGCGCAATGACGCCATTGTGGACGAGGACGACGCGCGCGACAAATTTGTTGCCCGTCAGTTATTTCGGCGTCTGGCAGCAAGTGGACAGCTTGCGACCCTATTCAATGCCCAGAACGGGCGGGGCTTCGAAACCACGTTTCGGTTATATTCCGAAGACCTGCGTCCGTCGAATGTGTTGATTGATAAGGACCTCCGCGTGGTGGGCGTCATAGATTGGGAGTTCGCCTATGTTGCTCCCGCAGAGTTTGCATTCGATCCTCCCTGGTGGCTGCTGTTGAAGAGCCCAGAGTATTGGCCTGGTGGATATATCCCTTGGATGGAGGCGTACGAGCCTCGCTTCAATACCTTCCTTAGCGTTTTGAAGCTGGAAGAGGAGAAGATGCGCAATTCCAAGTCGGATACGTCACCTCCGCCCCAGGGCGACCTCCTATCAGAAAGAATGCGGAAAAGATGGGAGAGCAAGACATGGCTGATCAATTACGCGGCCAGAAATAGCTGGGCTTTCGACTTTATCTACTGGCGCTTTATGGACTCTGATTTTTTCGGGCCAAATGAGCGCGAAGATCACGTTGCAAGGCTTGATT
Source organism: Cordyceps sp. RAO-2017 (assembly GCA_002591385.1). Taxonomy (NCBI): domain Eukaryota; kingdom Fungi; phylum Ascomycota; class Sordariomycetes; order Hypocreales; family Cordycipitaceae; genus Cordyceps; species Cordyceps sp. RAO-2017. The sequence continues at coordinate 13,266 of NJEV01000167.1, read as the reverse complement.
TGTTGGCCGATAACGAGATGGATGCCTTGGCGTGCTTCGTTGAGATGAAAATGCAGGACTTCAGGACCAGAGCGTTGGCTGGAGAGGACAATGATGATAGTCTGGTCAGGATAAACAAGGTCTTTTGTTAGAAAGTCGCGGGTCACCGCCTCCAACAATGCATATAAACGTTCATCTTGAGCGGAGGCAGTTTGTGCATCGTCGCACTGTTAAGGTGACTTTTCCTGCTTGGTATGATTCCAGTCTCCCAAGGTAGTACATGCCCTACTTATTGTGGCCTCAGCCCCCACTGGCCTCATCGGCTCTTCCCACCCACTCAAATGGCTCGAGATTTACTGCCTTGTCCGACTTCTGCCATGGCGACCAGCCCTGAGTAGACCTCTTGCTATAACTCCCAGCAAAGAAGACGCCAATCTCAATAAGACGGTCTATCCGTGCCGCCGCCTCCAGCCATCTTTACGTGTATGTGCCTCGTACGATTGTCTCTAAGTGAGCCCGGGAGACAAAGATATGGACCCTTCTTTACGTGGTGAGCACGGGTAAGTGTAGGTATCCCGAGCTGCTTGCCCAAAAAGATTTTTCCAATTTATCTAAAAGGTATACACGCGCCCAATCCCTAGGCTGCCCCGTCCGGATACATGAAGGCTGACTCGCCTTTCCATATGAATAACATCAGTCCCTTTTCAATCCAATGCGGCCTGTCTTTCGCAGTCCCAGTAGCCCAATGCCTGCGCAGAGAATCATAAATGCAAACATGGTCCAGAAACTAGCCCGACAGCCAGCCATGAGCGCAGAAGTGTGGCCATCCTGAGCTTGCTCCTTGGTCACCAGGGTCGTAATGACCTGCAGTATAGCAAGACCTAGAGCGCTTCCAAATTGGCTTGCGGTATTGAAAACGGCGCTTGCCAGCCCTTTTGTGCCCTCGGAGAATGTATCAGTGATGATGATGAGACCAACTATGAACAGGGCGTCTGCGCTAATTGGTTGAAGTAGCTGGGCGATAAATGCGCAGCTAAAGTAAGACCAAGATGGTTGAACGAGAGCCATGAGCAAGGGTGATATGGCGCATAGCATCGATGTACCGATGACAATCCAGATTGCAGGAAATTTGTGAACGAAACAGCCCATCAAAAGACTGACGATGATTCCCACGACGAGACTGGGTAGAATGCGAAGAGAGGCCTGAATAGCCGGAAGACCCTGAATCTCTTGGAAACTGAGCAATCTATTAGACATTGGCTGCCATTCGAAGCAGGAAAACTTACAATAAACTGGCGAAGAGCTCCATCGAGTTGATGACAGCAAAGGACAAGGCGATAATCACACAGATGCTGGAGAAAGTCGCGTTTCGCCAGAGTGAGTTGGGAATAAGAGCCGGTTTCCCGCGACAGACCTGGCGGTGGACCCAGAGGAGGAAACATGGCAAAGTGATGGTGCTCAAACAGAGCAAAGTAATGCTTCCTGGCTCCTTGATGCGATAAACATCCGTGCTGAGAACGCTGCCCAAGTATGTAAGCCTCCGAACGTTTATAAATGTAGAATAGTGGTAGAAGGGGCTCAACTAACGCCAGCAGGTAGCATAGCAATGCCATGAAGGAAGAGGCAAGCATCGCCCCCACCCAGTCGACCTTGCTTTTCATATCCTGCACGATCTCCTTGAACGAACGCTTATCCTGGCCCTTGGGAAACGCCCACAAGCCGACAAAGGAAAGCAGAAGCATCGAGGCACCAGAGATATACCACCCCACTCGCCAGCCGACAGTGTCAACGAGCACGCCGCCCAGCACAAGGCCGACAGAGAAGCCAAACGGCTGGCTGAGGCCGAGAAACGAGAATGCCAAGTTGCGACTCTTCCCTTGTGGGAAAACCTGGGTGACGAGAGCGACGGACGACGCGAGATGCAGCGAGAGGCCAACCCCCTGCAAAGCTCTCATGGCAACCAGTTCGGTGCCCTTCCTTGAAACGCCGGCCCCAATGGTCAGGCCCCCGCAGGCGAACGATCCGACGGAGCCGACCCAGCGGGGCCCCACCGCGTCGGTCACGGAGCCGGTAAGCAGCAGCGACGAGGCCGTGGCGAGGCCGGAAACTGACGCGGGCCAAAACGCCAACGACGACGGCAGTTCAAGGTCCTTGGAGATAGCGGGTAGCCCGATGATGACGAGACCATTGATGACGCTGCAGAAGAACGTGACGCCGCTCAATTGGATCACGAGGATAGTCTTCTGCAGCCTGGGCACTTCAGACGCCAGTGAGTCATTTTCGGACGACGGGGTACGACTAGTGTTTTCCAAATAGGTGAGCGGGATGCTGCTGTCGGTCCCGGGTCCGGAGCCCGTACGAGGAGTGATCACGAGAGTCTGATTTGCCGCCATGATTTGCGAAAGGATGAACTAGGCGGCAGCAAGTTAAGATGCTGGAAGCCAAGGCGAAGTTTGAACGAAACCTCGACGACGGTCCAGCAGCGAAATGCGCATGCATGTAATTCCCGGATCGAGTCATGAAAATTTGATTATTGCAAGAGGGTCCTTCATGCGGTACGTAATGGCTAATAGGTGGAGAAGCTCGATATGGGCCGGTTCTCGGTCGAAGGAATTGGCTTTATGCTCGTGGCGCTAATCCGTACGTAGAACGAGGATCTGGGAGTTGTGACCCGCCGTGATACGCCAGGGGCAGAAGCCAATATCCCGTATCGTGCATTACTTTAGCGGTCAAGACTGAATGAATGCAAAGAAGGGTGGACGACCGAAAGACAAAGACGAGAGAGCACCACGATCAAAGTCAAAAGGGGGTGATGTGCGATGTTGACAGAATATATGTGGGTGGAGGCAAAATAATCTATCACGAGGAACCCGAAGAACGATACTTGATCAGATGACTATAGCGGCGTACCTCAGCGACGAAAGTCTCGTGCAGCTATGTAAAATTAAAGTCGATAGAGAGACTATTACAGAGGTGAAAAAATGGCGAATTTGATACTTGGCCAGCGATCTGCGTCCATGTAAGAACATCCAGGCCACGCGCGAAAGTCCGTAGCCTCCCGAGGCGTCGTCAATACAACGCAGTTCTCGGAAACTGGAGCATGCATGCATATGTAGGCAATGACGAGAACGGGGTCTGAAACCACCAGGTGCCAGCGAGGTCGAGGCCGCGGTGAGGACGTGTGAAAGGCGTGCCACATGCACCTATTCGTACGACAAATGTCGGTCTCGGGCCTCTAATAAACTCGCTTCGCTAATTTCTCCCTGTAGACTGCAAAAAAATGTTCATGCGATAAACTCAATTCAAATTGCGTGAGCCACCTTTACCTATGCGCCGTGCTCCCTCCTCAGTTAATTCTCTGCGTCAACAGGTCACCTATGAGTTGTGGTTTATGGTTCCAGGACCGCGATTCTACTCGGATGCTGTATGCTCACGTTGCGCGCCAAGATTTACACACCGGACTTAATCATCAATGTTCGCTCTTAAGGGCTTTCATTACCTGGCATCCCGTTGTGGAACGCTACGGACGAGAACTCATGTGGAACGAAACCGTCGTGTTGAGGACTGAGCTTCAGTACAGACCTTTGGTCGCAGGAGACGTATTCGGAACTAACACATCTATGTATAACTGATCATGACCGTCATAACAACATTCTTTGACCTTTCGAAGAGATTAGCCATTTCTCCCTGCCGGCTCTGGCGGGGCTCTGGTTCACTCCAGCTGAGGCGCAACAATAATCTCTTCGTCAGTGATGGAACTTTGCTTCAACACTACATGTACCCCATGCCTAATAGGCTTGCGCGGTTCTGGCTCCATCCCAACAAGAACGAAGTGGCCACGGCTTGCCTGCAGCGTCAAAACAACCGGAACTCTGATCCCAATACGAGGGCTTGCCTTCGGCGAATAAACTAAGACTTCTGTTTATTCCTCCTCGGCCCGATGAAATCCTTGCTTCTCACAAAGTGTGATTTCTCGGAAACCTTGCGCAATAGTTTACTGAGATTCTTCATCGGCTTGGGGTTGAAACCCAAGTCGAGGATCTTGTTCTCCAGGTCAGGAAGGTGGTCCAGTCGCGGCGGGACGAAAACCTCCAGAAGTTCCTGATTGAGACCCGTTAGCTTCTCAGACTGAACCGCACGATATGCCTTCATCGCCTTTTTCTTGTTGACTCACCGATGGATTGTGCAGAATCAGGCCGGCTGCCGTCTTCAGAACCTTGTCGTCGCCGAGGACCGAGGCGGCTCCAACGGCCAACATGGTAGCCGTGTTGCAGTAGAAGGGCCTGGGCCTCCAGCCAAGATGGTACGGAAGCTTCTCCTCTTCGAAGACGCTCCTGATGTAGTCGAGCCTGGCTAGGCCAGGGACATCGCCAAAGGCGGATAGAATAAGGCCGACCTCGGAAAAGCCATTGAACCAGGCCCTAGGTCCCCACACCGAGTTGGGGTTCAACTGTTTTTGATGTGTGACACGCGCGGCCTTGGCCCGACCAAACTTGAGGGGATTGATAAATCTCTTGTTCTTGTCCACGAACTTGCGCGTGTGGTTCAGGTGCACCATAGCGACATCCCAGAGGTCGGCTTGGTAGTTGTTGTTGTCACCCACGCGGTCATCGTTCCGGGAGAAGCTGCAGTCGTGCTCAATGACTAAATGGTGACTCCTGAGGTCCTCAAGGTCGAGTCTCAGACTGAGCGCATTGTGACTAGAGACAATGCCGAACGCAAAGATGATGGCACTGAGCTCGGGTGAGATACCGGCGCACAGGAAGAGCCCGAGGACAATGTCCGCGACATCGATGTTCCTCCCGTTTCGAGGAAGAAATCCATGGTTGGCGCAGGAGTTTAGAAGAGGACAGGGGCTACGAGCTGTGGGAGAAGAACAGCATAAGCGCCCGCGGAATCTGGTCGATAGTTGGATGGGTCATTTCTTACAGTCGCCGGGCCCCGGTTTCCTGTGCTGCAGGAATCGCTTATCCTTCAGGTCAAGGACGGGCTGTGAGATGGGCTTGATAAGCCCAAGTGCCACGGACGGCAGGCAGATGAGGCCGACAAGGTATTTTGAGCCTCTCATGGTGGCGGCTGTAACCTTGATGACTCGTGTCCGATAGCCAGAGAAGCCGAGGACCGCAAGGGCTTACGTGTATGATAGGTCTGCAGGGTCGACTTATGAGTGAGCCTTCGATATATATAAGGTCTCTGCTACAAATTTGTCGGCTTCCCTCGACGTAGTAATCTTTTCGGCCAGGAGGTCGAAAGGCATCTGAGTCTCTTCTGGGCAGCGTCAGAGATCGACTAATCGATACATTCCAGAGCCGGCCAGGAGGCGCTCAGACACTTCCCCAGCCCCGGTTCTGCTGCCCAATGTTCCTGATACCCCGAAACAGTCTGCCGCTCAGTGCAAGGGTTCCAGGAGCACAGTCGCCCCTGGACCGGAGAAGCGCTTAAAAGTTGACTAGCCGAAAGACATGTGTGCCAGCCTCACGAAGCTGATCTGCTTTACTGCTTCTAAGTTCTGAGGCTCCTCTTGGCCCTAGAGCTTTTGGCACCGGTCTTTTCTCTGCCACGCTTCGATTTGCTTCCCTTACTCTCCCCTGGAATTCATCAGGTCGACCTCTTTCGAGAAACAGTTGATGGCTGCTGTGCTGGGCGTCTGAGCCTGCGTCCACTTTGCACTTATCCCAGAGAGGACGACGGATTTCTGCGGTGCGCGCTACGTGTAGTATGTCAACACCTCTCACATCACGTGTGATATAGCGGACTATGTATGAACGTGGCCAAGCACATATAGTTTTGAAGAGCGTGAACACCACTGTTGGGTGCGCCCCATCAATTCACGCTCTTATGCCTGTCTTAATACCCTGAATGAGTACCATGGAAGCACGAGGCTAGTGGACACAATATCTTACCCAAACTTTTCACATTATGGGCAATTGTAAGTTGAGTGGCGTTTCCATTTTGTAGCACGCATTAATAAGGAAGCTGGTAGAGAACTGGTAGCTCTTCAGATGTGCATCCCTTTAGTGGTTGAAGTATTTCTTCGATCTGTCGTATATTTGATCGATTTTTCCATCGATCCTGCTTGGCTTGATTAAGCTTCATTTACGTGGCATGTGGTGCATTCCTGTGGATTAGGGCTGAAGCGACAAACCTGGTCGCCATCCCGCGCCGTCTCTTCGTGTCACTGCCTTGCACAGCAGCACGCAGGCCACTATTCTCAATACGGTCTTGAACTGGGACCGGGATCTGCAATAGCTCCCGGGCCGCGTTGAGGGCATAGATGGACCACGGGACGGTATACCAGTTCTTCTCAGCTATGCTAAGGCGCTCTCCTCCTGAGACGGCGCCTGCGGAGAGGAATTCAGCATCCATGTCATCTGGAGTCTGCACACCCATTTGTCTCGGTGGCAGCTGATGGACCTGGGTTTCCGCCCTTGACTGCTTGAAGGAGCAAGACTCTAAGGAGATCATGTGGCTTGGCCGCTAAGGTGTCTTACTGTGGCCCTTGGCCTCTCGGAAGACAAAGATGGCTCTTGTAAAAGCCTCGGTGCCCGTCCCTGCCGGTCGGAGCAGCGCTTGCATGTAATGAATGAGCAGGACTTCTTCAACAACTTGACGTCGCCGAGGACTACAACATCCACGAGTACGAATACCAATTCTGAGGAGCGAGATCGGCGTATCCAAGATGAAGGTAGGACTGCTTCACACTATTCTCAGTCCTACGCGCTCAAATTCTGCATAGTCTCCGATATTCCTTGCTGCCGCCGTCTGCATATCCCGCGCCGTAGCCATGGACGCAGCCATCGCGGGAACGAGCATGGTCGGCCAGATGAGTATGTTGACTTCACGGATATGCTCGTCCGATCGTGGGTGCTGATATGGGGATCCTCTCGCAGGGGTGCACATGGACAGCCACATCAAGACTATGGAAGAAAAGGTGCGGCATATCATTGTTCGAAGGCAGTAGATCTTGGCGACTAACAGGCCTCAAGTGCAAGGACCTGCCGAAGCACCATCTGACGAGACTGCATGCGTGGTTCGCCGACTCGGCCGAGGCGGCGGCCGAGCCCGACGGCAACAAACTCATGAACTCGGTTGCAAGGTATCTGGACGTGTTTGCGGTAAGTTGAGGCGTCGATGCCCCAAAAATACCGTAGGTCAGGACATGTTTTAACTTGGTGATGAACTCAGGGCGCGGATGATTTCCAGGACAAGATGATCGACTGCTTTGCGTCTATGCAAGAACACGAGTACTCTAACTGGGGGTGAGTGAGATGGGGAGGAGGACTGGCAGTTAACCGTATACCCTTCGAATTTGTAGCTGGGAAGGCCCCAGAAGAAGCAGAGGCCATCAAATCAATGTTGCACTTGGTGCACGGTTACAGTCCGCCTTGTACTATCGTCATCTTGACGTCGAGTAGGGGGCTTTTTTGGGTCGACAGGCGAAAGGCTTGTGCAGTGGCTCTACTTCAGTCTCATCAAGGCACGACCATGTAACAAAACCCATTGCCGGATCCACGTGCAAAGACACACGTACGTTATTGCCAGATGGGATAGCAGTTTCCGCCGTAGAAAGGCGGATAATTCATGCATGTGTGTAAGCATTTCGAACGTGGAACTGATCTCATGCTCCCTCGACGTCCAAAAGTCTGTGTCTTTCTGGACTTCTGCTTTGCGGATGCTGCCACGGCGGAGCCCTGGGTCCAAAGTAATTGGCACAGGTGTCAGTTCAAACGAAAGGGCGCATTTGATGCGATGTGGTGTGCTGCTGAGGTCCAGCTAAACTGAGCCGGCGCACCATGAACTCAGCATCATGCCTTGCTCGGGCCAAAAGCCCTGGCCCGCCAATCCTGACTCTGGTCCTTTCCCGCTTCTTTCTAGTCTTGTTTCGTGCTCGAAGAAGAAACCCGAGAGGCCCTTGGTCGTCTCCTTCGTTCCTGACTCTAAGTCAATTCTCGGCAACGTCGAAGTTGCCGCCGTCAGCTGCGGCGCAGGGCCCCGTCTAGAAATGTGATGCTGGCACGTTTGAGCCGCCGTTCTTACACTACATACTGCGAAATGGCTCGGTGGTTGCAGACTATGTCATATGGGGGGGCCAGAAGAAGGGTGCGGAGGAGACGATGCGTCCGACAAGTGTTCAATGCTCTATTCCAGTCGGCGACGCATCGCGCGGCCGGAGCTGAGACAGGCTCGATGGCTGGGAGGAGGTTATTCTGCGGAGGCGAGAGCGTTAAAAGGCCTGGCTGGCTGTCTGCTGACGAGGCGAGGTTCTGCGGCCATTACGTTTCTTGTCACCAGCAGCCGAGGCTTCGACTCTCATTCGCTTTTGTTTTCGCGCGCAGCCCGGCCCCTCCCCCGTCCGGCAAGATGAAGTTCACGATCTCTCTCTTAGCTGTTGCCAGTCTGGTACTTCCGGTGCTCGCACGGCCGGCTGTCGAGGGCGCCGAAGCCAGCGAGGGGCACCAAGCCAATGAGGCCATCCAGGCTCAGCAAGCCAGCCAAGGACAGCAGGCTATCGATGCCAGTTTAGCCCAGCAAGCCCATCAATACAGCCAAACCCTCTCAGCCGTCCAAGTTGAGATGCTCGAACTCATGTTCAGCGACAAGGAGAAGCCCAAGGCGCTGCACGGCGGCTTCTTCAGCGCTCTCGCCGACGGAGCCCTCGACATCACCGGTATCAACCCCCTGGCCATCGCCCTCGTTCCCGTCTTCCTCTTCTTCACTCTCTTCAACGCCGCGCTCGGCCTCTTCGTCATCCCCAAGAGCGTGGGCGAGAGCGGCGTCAAGAACGGAGTCTCGCTCGGCGGCGACGTCCTCAAGGGCATCGGCAAGCTCTTCAAGCCGAAGAACAAGGGCTCTAAGCGCCGGGGACTGGAGACCACACCTGTCAACTTTTTCTGAGAAATAAAAAGAGTCCAGGCTCTCGTTTCTCGCGCGGCCAAAATTGGCATCTTGGCTGTTGGCCTGGGAGAAGACTTCTTCCCTAGCTAATTCCCGTGGTAGCGGAAGTGCGCATGCTGGCTCCGTGAAGGGCCGGGGCGGGTCGAGGCTGCGGCGGGAGCGCCGCAATACCCGGTGAAGAACCTCTCTGTTCCTTTTCTTTTTCCTGTTCCGGAGCCATCGTTCGTGTGAAACCCGAGCTTTGTCGCGGGTGTCCGGGAGAAGCTGCTGTGATTGGATTCCGTTGAGACTGGAGCCGTCGTCGATGTATCAAGTTCACCACAAGTGTGGAAGCTGAGCTCCAGCTGGCAGAAATTTGATGGCCGATGGCCCGTCGTTACGAGGATTGGGAGCCCGAGCCGGAAATGAGGTTGCGACTTGTTAGCAATATGAGAAGGTGCCCGGCGGCCGCGTGCATGGATTCGTGAAGGAAGCCAGATGCACGTATTTTGAGCGTTCATGCTAACCAATGATCCTCTCCTCTGTCTGCCGCCAACGAACCTACCTCAGGTTATTATCATCGTGTCGCAAGACTGTGCTAGGTTTGAGAGGATACTGCAGTGGACGTCGAGCCACCCATTTAAACGGGCGCGAAAGGGTAGGTATGGTGTTACGTTGACACGGGTAGGTGCAGTGTTCAGCTGCGAGAGCTGGACGCGACAGAACATGTTTACGATCCGCCAGGCCCATGAAACAGCAGCGGCTCGCGAATGTCAGCATTCCATGCGCCAGAAGCTGCAAGCCTGAGACGGTATGCAGGATGGAGCACGCGCTGGACAACCAACGACGATGGATTGGCACATGATTGGACGATGAGCCGCCAGATGCGAAACCTGGCCCTTCCGGTTTTGTCGGTCGGTAGAACCAGGAGGATCAGCGTCAAGATCATCCATCGTGACAAAAGAAAGAGAGCTACTTGGTGCAAGGGCGGGCAACAGTACTTCAGCGCTTCAGCATTGAACTATCCTGCGGCGGGCTGAACCGGCCCTGTCCACATGTACGCCCTTCTTCTTACCCCTAGCTTCATGTTTCCTCCTCTCTTTTCCCCGTCTTTAGCCTCTGCCGGAGTCCTGAAGACGGACGGCCTTTGACCACCTGTTCCGGTGAAGCAGCGCATCTCTACGCTTGTGGGTGCTCGCCGGACGGGCAGAGGCATCCCGTCAATGCCATGCATCCTGCGTCAGGGATCTGGCTCGAGCTATCGCGGAGATGGACTGGAGGTGCGGGTGCTGACGGGACAGCCACCTCCACCGGAATATGGAGACAAGAAACGCCAGGCATGGAGCAGTCGTTCCCCAGTCGGACCTGGCTGTCGATCTGCCGAGGCGCCTTTGCGCGATTCATGCCACGCCTAGAGGGGCGGCCAGGGGTAAGAAAACAAACTCAATTGACAGAGCCGTCAGCTTGGCTTAGCTCACACGCAAGAGGAAGCAAGGCCAGGAGTCTCTGCACAAACGTGCCCTGTCCAAAGGAGAAGCAAGGGGGTGGGAGCAGAAGGGAGTCGAAGAGGGGGAAGAGGAGAAGGGGAGGAAGAAGAGATCGAGCACGGCTTCTCCCGGAACGCTGCAGCCCCTCCTCTCTCCCTCGGCCCCAAGCCGAGGAGATCTCGTAAATTATCGATCGGTGTTGGCAGGGGGGCAGACATCCCCATGATCCTGAAGCCCTCCCCTCTCCCCACCTTCTTGAGTCCTCTGACGACGCAACAGCATCCAACATGATGATGGAATCTTGAGCTTCATTCTGAGCATAATTTTCTCGCCACCGCGTGTGGGCGCAGCAGCACGTGCAAAGCAGATGCATGCCGCCCACTCACAGGCCCTCGCGGCCCCTGCACAACCCCCGCCGGCCCGGCGATACGACGGTGAGTCCAGGGGGCTGAGGCCGGAAGAAAGAAAGAAGACGGACGATCTTCACAATCTCGCGCCCCTCCCGACCGCCTCCGTTTCCCCTGAACAAGGGTCCGCGGAGAGACAGGGCCGTTCCGGCTCGCGTACCGGCGCTGTATCGACCGATGGAGGACCGCTGCCTACGCAGGCCAAGGGAGAGCGGCTGGCCTTAGCGGACGTGACCGGCGCGGTACGGGCAGGGGGGAGGATGGCCCCGAGTTCTGGGTAGCTCAATCTTGCTGGCCGGAGGGACGAATGAAGACGCGCCCGCCTCGGCGAGTTCTATCACCTTCATGTTTTCTTCGACGACTCTCTCCTCTGTCTTTCTCTCTCTCTTCGCTCCCCCCTCTCTCGTCCCTCTCCCTTCCATCTCTTATCCCCTCCCCCGTCTGTCTCTCCCGTCCGTCCAACGGCTGCCACTCCTTCAAATCGGTTCTCCTAGGCCGGGCCCGCCGTTCTCCTTGTCGTCGCTCTCGGCACCAACGCTCCCTCTCGCCCATCCCGACGGACCTTTTCCCCCCTGAGGCGCGGCGAGAGACAAGCACAACACTCCCTTTTTTGCTTCGATACGGCACTCCTTCAACGGCACTCCTTTTGCCGAGATACAACACTCCTTCTGGCTTGGATGTAGTAGCATCCCATTTCGCTAAGAATACAGCACCACTCCCTGCTGTCTTGATGCCGACTGCCCAACTTACCATCGGCACGCCCGCTCTCTTCCTCTCGTCACCCGACTCGTTCGTTTGCGGGCTCTGAAGCAAGGCGCGACCTTGGTCCCCGTGCGGTTCAACCTATCGTTCGCTTCAGCGGACACAAAGGAGCTTCGTCTTCCTGCCCGTCGTGGCGTCGTCCGCCCGTTTCATTCGCTTGCGCTACCTCTCCCCGTCCTCGCCGCCAACGTCAGTCCGTCGTATCGTCACTCGTCTCTGCTGGTCCGGAAGACGAGCATCGAGGAGCGCTGGACAGCTATCCGATTCCGATCAGCCCTAGTGCCCCTATTCATTCGCTCGCCCGTCAGGATGCATCTCCGACGGATCATCGCGTCGGCCCTCCCGCTCGGCCTCGCGGCCGGCCAGGTCCAGACCAAGTGCAACCCGCTCCAGTCCGACTGCCCGCCAGATCCTGCCTTCGGCGCCGACCATGTTTTCGACTTTACCAGCGGTCCGCTCAGCGATGTATGGGAAACGACGGCAGGCCACGTCAGCCTCGACAAAACGGGAGCCGCATTCACAATAGCGAAGGAGGGCGACTCGCCTACTATCCGAACCAAATTTTACATCTTCTTCGGCCGCATCGAGATCTGGCTCCGCGTAGCCCCGGGGCAAGGCATCATCAGCTCGGCGATGTTGTTGAGCGATGATCTAGACGAGGTTGTATAGCCTTACGGCAATGAGGCTGATACAGGCTAACGGCATTGACAGATTGATTGGGAGTTTATGGGTTCCAACAAGAGCTTCGCAACCACAAACTACTTCTCGAAGGGGATTCTGGACTACCACAACGGCGGCGCTCATCCGATGACGGGCATGCAGGACGAGTACCACAACTATACCCTGGACTGGAGTAAAGACGAGCTCTCCTGGTATATCAACCAAAACAAGGTCCGCAGCCTCAAGGCTGTCGACGCCAACCAGACGCGCTCTTATCCGCAAACCCCAGCTCGTCTGAGCTTGGGTATATGGGCGGGTGGGTCGCCGGACAATGCGCCCGGGGTGAGGCAGTGGGCGGGAGGCGACACCGACTACAGCCAGTCCTATACCATGTACGTGCAGAAGGTTCAGATATCGGACTACAACTCCGGCCGGGAGTACAGCTACGGCGACCACTCCGGCAGCTGGCAGAGCATCAAGATCGAAGGGTGAGTCTCTCTGTCCCCCCCCCCTGGCTGTCGACTCGAGAGGGAAGAAGTCCCTGGGGCGCGAGGGCAAGTTGCTGACCGAGGGCGGGACCCGTCTCTCAACCATGCTACAGAGGCGACTCGGAGGCCAAACAGCAGCTCAACCGCGAGCCAGAAATGTCTATGAGCGACCGATTCAACGGGCTGTCGCGCGGAGCGAAAACCGGCATCATTGTCAGCGTTGTTGCCGTGGCCCTTATCGCGTTTGCTGGTCTGTTGCTATACTTCCTTCGACAGCGGCGCATCGGCGCCAAGGAGGCCGCAGACGCCGAGCAGCGCGCCGCCGCCGAGCGCCACGAGATGGAGCAGTTCCAAGGCAAGGGGCCCAACCCGGACGCCGGCGGCGCCGTCGGCGGCGGCCTGACGCAGCGCGGCGCCGACTACGACGCCGGTCGGGAGATGCACCCAGGCGGCGGCGGCCGGAGCGACGCCGAGTCGTACCACATGCCGGAGACGACGGCGTCGAGCCCGCTCAACAACCACCACTCATGGAGCGACAGCGCCGCCGGGGCGGTCGCCGCCGCCGCCGCCCGCCACGGCTCGCGCGCCTCCGCCGCCAACCCGTCGTCG
>NJEV01000166.1:0-26642 GCA_002591385.1 Cordyceps sp. RAO-2017 | reverse complement strand
AAAAAAAAAAAAAGAGGGCATCGACACGGCCAGGTCAGGGATGGCACGATGGCCTCGCGTTTCCCTGATTTCCGCCCCGTTTGCTCATTCCGTCGACGAGACGAGCAAGGCGCCCATGGGACGACGAGGGCCGGCGACGATCAGTCGGCTAATGCCTCACCTGCTGCGCGCCGCCAAGGGGAGCCAAGCTTCCGGGCGGGCGAAGCTTTTGTGCGCATCCCCCGGCCAGTCAGTTCAGTCGGCGGTTGGTTCGTTCTGCGGCTGCGCTCTGCTGCTGGTGATCTTGTGTTTTTTTTTTTTCCTTTCTCTTCATCTTCGTCTTCTTTTTTTTTCCCCCCTCGTCCTTTTTCTTGGGCTCCTTGTTGGGCAGGCACGCGGCCGGCCATGTACCTATGCATGTACCTGTACCGCGGGCGGCACGGTGGCGTCTCGCGCGCTCTGTGTCGACGACAGCCCTAGTGGCAGGAGCTGCCAAGCCCCTTGCCTAAACGCAAGAATGCGCGTGGCTTCTTCATCCCACGTGGCTTTCCCTCCGTGTGGTGGGGCCCAGCGCCGAGGCGCTCGGCTGCTTGCTTGCCTGCCCGTCGCGTGCCTGCTCCCTTGTCGTGTATTTTTTTTGGGCCCTTGTCGCCCGCGCTTGCCATCTCTCTCTCGCGCGCGCTCTCTCTTTCAGCCTGCTGCATCGCCACACGCCTCTCCGTCTCCCCCTCTGTCGTCCACACAACACACCCCTTCCTTCCTCTCTTCAAACACCCCCCGGCCGCCCTTGCCCCGCTACCAGTGCACCCCCCTTTTTTTCCCTTTACTAGGCTGACACCCTCCTCCCCTTTCCCCGTCCGGTCCTTCCTCTCCCCGTCACGGCGTCATGCCACCCCCACCGCGATGCCATGCAGGCTCTGGCGCACTGTGTCCCGTGCGGAGCTCGACAGGGCCACGACAGGCTGCGACAGGCTGCGCCAGGCGGGCCGGTCGACGCACGGTGGCCGTACTGTACGGAGTGCTCATTTTATTCCCGTCGCGGCCCGCTGTCTATTGCCCGGGCTTCCAGCCTTGGCAGCCGGTACCCTTACTAAGTACCCCTGCCTCCCGCGCGCCGCGTCGTCAGAATTTTCCATGCTGCGCCCTTTTATACAGAAGCGTCGCATGCTGTATGTACCGTACCTATGGATGTGCACCGTGGCGTGGCGATGCGCGCGGCGAGGCAACGATGTGCCAACGACGGCCCATCTCCGCCTGGACTGACTCGCGGCGGCGGACGGGCGTACGTACAGACGAGCCAAGACGACCGAGCTTTGCTGGTATAGAAGGGCAGAACCAGCCGTGTACAGGCTCGTACGAGCCATCCGTCCACCAGAGAGAGGCACGGCTAGCGAGGGCGGCTCCGCTGCGCCGCCCGTTAGCACCGGCCGTAAGGGCCGGCACGGGAGGAGGAGCAGCAGGCCGCCTCGGAATCCTCCGGGACGGCGCGCAGTCGGCCCCCCCGTCCCCAGCCTGGGCCACGATGGCTCCCCCTGTGCGACCGCGGGCTGGCTGGCCAAGTCGGCGACGGTGTGCCAGCCAGACCGACGGCCAGCGGACCGGGACGCGATGCTGGCTTCTTTTCTTGGTTACCCGTCGGCTTATACGTGCGTACATACGTACATACAGGCGTGGACGCCTGCCCTCGCACTCCCGCGGGGCCGCTTCCGCGCTGCATCGCCTCGGCGGCGGAACCGGACCGGCCTGCCCATCCGTCCCTCACGCGCTGGGGACGAAGCTCGTGCCGTGCATCGGCCGCCGCCGCATCCAACGAAGCCGCCCAGCGGAAAGAGGGCCATGCTGTTTGGTGGTGGTGGTGGTGTTGGTCGTCTCTGCATCAGTGTGTGTGTGTCCGCCACGTGCCCCCCCGCCCATCCGCCCCTTTTATCCCGCCTCGGCATCTCTGCCCAGAAAGAGAAAAAAAAAAAAAAGCGTCGACTGCCGAAATGCCGCCTGAATATTGCGTTGGCCGTACGCTCTACTGCCATTTGATTTTCTTTTTTTTAAGAGGGGCCGGGCTTGCGGTCTGCCTCTCCGTCCGCGCGCCGTGCCCCCTCAAGTCGGCGCCCAATTCGTACAGGCCCCCTAGACGGTACCTGACCCCCTACCTAGGCACCCTGAAGGATCCGTTGCGGCACGCACCACAGCAGTAACGTAGCGTAACTCCCATGTCAGATTCGTCGCCTGCCACATCCGGCGCCCTGCAGCCCGCCACGTTTTCCTCCCCCCCTCCTCTGTTTTCTTCGCAGCGGGCGCCCAGGGCAGACAGAGGGCGACCGCTGACGCATACAGGCTAAATGGGGGAAGAAAAGAGCTAGACGGGCGCTTTGCACGAAAAGGGGCAGAGAGAGACAAGCTGTGCGCCTGCGGTCCACCCACGTCGTCTGTTTTTTTTTTTTCCTTCTTTGTTTCGTTGGCAAATCCTGTTACGTACGAGGTTGCTGACGCGCGCACCGCCACGCCACGCTAGCTGCTGCGCCGCCTCTGTCGGCCGTATCGCCCGTCACTCGGCCGACTGCGGGAGGCGTCGAGAGAAAAAGGGGAGGGGGAGGGGGTGAAGGTCGTGGCTTGGGGTTGGGGGGGGGGGGGGGCGAGCAGAGGGCTGTCCCCGGATCTGGCGGGCGTTTCAGCGACGGGCGGCTTAGCTAAGGCGCTGCTGGCCGGCTGACTAAGATGCCCTGCGCACTGTGGGCCCCCCACGTTATGCCGCCCGGAGAGCGCTCGAGATGCAGATCCAGAGCGTAGAAGAGAGAGAGAGAGACAGAGAGAGAGACGGAGAGAGAGAGAGAGAGAGACGGAGAGAGTGAGAGAAAGAGAGAGAGAGAGAGAGCGGGCAGTTCGTCTGGCGTCTTGGACGACTGCTTCGTCTCGTTGCCCGTCCGCCGTCTCCGTGCCCCGAACCAGCAACTGCCCATCTCCCAAGCATCGTCACCGTCCGCCGTCCAGCCCGCCCGCTGCTCATCATAGATAAGGAATGCGTACCTAGTGCCGTATGCCACGCATCGATATATAGATGCATAGATATGCGTGTATCTAGAATGGCATGTGCAGACTGTCATGGGCGCGCATCCTCGCTCAGGCTGGCCCGCCGTCGCCGGCAAAACCTGCTGATGTGCCGGCACGGCCATGTCGCCGCGTCACATCGCCTGCCGCATCCAGACGAAGCAGCACCACCTCCTCGACTCGCCTCTTCTTTTTTTCTCGGTTATCCGTCCCTCGACCGCGGTCAGCAATCTCCACCATTCCCTGTCGCGAGTGATTTTATCTTCTTCTTTTAGTTGCTGTATCGACGCATCGTTCGTTGCATGCGCCCGTCCAACTTCCGGGACGGGAGGCATGCGCTGCTACCCTACAGCACGGCGGCCCAACCAACTACCGCCAACCCCCTCCTCCTGTCCTTTGCCCCCCCCTCTTCTCACCTATACACAGTTACACACCCTTCCACTTCCTTGACCTTGTCCTCGTGGCTTTTTTTTGGGGTTTTTTTTTTTTTTTTTTTTTTTTTTTCGACTTTTTCTATTTCGTTCCGTGGCGTGTGGGGGTAGGTAGATGCAGCGGAGCATGCGCAGTGGCAGTAAAAGTCAAGTAGCATCTAGGGTTTCCGAGGCTGACGGGCTTCAATCAAACTCGATGGCCGTGGCGCGGCACTGGGCTGGCCGGTACTCGGCCCCCAGCTGCGGAGACCTGCATGACTGTCCAAGGTACCTTGCATCCATGCTTATCGCCGCGCCTGGGGGCGGCCCCGTGCAAGCCCCGTGCCAGCCCGAGGTACTGGCAGCCCCGTGCACAAGTACAGGCTCGGCCGAGGTAGGTACCGGCTGCTAGGTGCGGATAGGAAAACAGCTCGACAAGCTAAAAAGGCTCAACCCCGGACGCCACTGGGCCAGGACGAGGCTAGCAGGGGCATGAAGAGAAAAGTGGCCGAGAGAGGAGAGCATTGATGGCATCCATCCTCCTCGCATTACCTACCCGCCCACGGACCTCGAACCTCTGCCGCAGACAGGCTGGAGTCGTGCTACTAAAGTAGACGGCCAGGCTCTCTACCTTGCCTCGCCCCCCCAAATCCTACTCCGCACCAGCAGGAACCCTGCCATCTACGGATCCCTCCCACAGGCCACAGCTGGCTTCTGCAGGCTGCAACCGCACGGGGCATCAGCATCTACTTGTCTACCTCTAGTCTCCCTGCCATCCCTCGAAGACATACTATCCTTACCTGGCCTTACCTACCTATCCAGCTCCTCGCCAGCCTCCCTGCCTCTTCCATTCCTACGCCTCTCCCGACTCGCTGTCCTCTCTCTTCCTCCTGGCCCGACGCCTCGCCCGACGCCTCCTCGCCCCATCCTCCTCTCTCGACGGTCAAGCGCTCCCGGCTCCGCCGTCCCGCCTCAGAGCGCATCCTCCGATCCCCCAAGCTCCCGCCTCCCGCGCCGTCCCGACCCTAGACCGCAGCCGAGATGGAGTACTACAGGACGGGCATGATGCCCCTGAGCCAGGTGCACAAGCCGCCCTTCACCATCGAGTCGCCCGGCTACGAAAAGGTCCCGGGCGAGACGATCCCTCGCCGGCATCCTCGAGCCAAGAATGGCCTGCTCAACCGCCCCTCCGACGACGTCCACACCGTCTTCGACATCGTCCGCCGCAGCGCCCGCATCTACCCCAACCATGAGGCCGTCGGCTCGCGCAAGCTCATCAAGCTCCACCGCGAGCTCAAGAAGATGAAGAAGAACGTCGACGGCGAGGTCCAAGAGGTGGAGAAGGAGTGGCAGTTCTTCGAGCTCACCAAGTTCTCCTTCATGACCTACAAGGACTACGAGACGCTCGTCCTCCAGATCGGTTCCGGCCTGCGCAAGATCGGCCTCAGCTCCGACAACAAGCTGCATCTCTTTGCCACCACCAGGTTCGCCGCTCGCCGCCCCTTCCCCCTCCACGCGCCTCGACCGCTAACGCCCCCGGGCTCCTCAGCATACCCTGGATCTCCATGTCCCACGCCTGCGCGTCCCAGTCCGTCTCCATCGTCACCGCTTACGATACCCTCGGCGAGAGCGGCGTCGAACACTCCCTCGTCCAGACCAAGGCCACCGCCATGTTTGTCGACCCTCACCTCCTCAAGACAGCCTCCAATCCCATCAAGAAGTCGAGCGTCAAGACCGTCATCATCAATGCCTCCTGCATCTTTGCAGAGGGCGGCGAGATTGAGCAATTCAAAAAGTCCAACCCCGACCTGACCGTCCTGACGTACGAGGAGCTGCGCCAGCTCGGCGAGGACAACATGGTCCAGCCCAACCCCGCAAAGGCCTCCGACATCTTCTGCGTCATGTACACGTCGGGCTCCACGGGCCTTCCCAAGGGTGCCTGCATCACGCACGAAGCACTAATTGCAGGGAGTAAGTCGGCCTCGACGACGCGCGCATTGGCCGACTGCTGCTGACCACCCGTCGCGACAGTTACCGGTCTCTACACTTGTGTCGAAGAATGCGTGAGCGATCACGAGTACATCCTCGCCTACCTGCCGCTCGCCCACATCTTCGAGATGGCGCTGGAAAACCTGGTGCTCTACATCGGCGCCACCGTCGGCTACGGAAACCCCCGCACGCTGGCAGACTCGTCGGTTAAGAACTGCGCGGGAGACATGCGGGAGTTGAGGCCCACCGTCATGGTCGGCGTCCCCCAGATCTGGGAGACTGTCAAGAAGGGCGTCATGGCCAAGCTCGAGACGTCGAGCCCCATCCTGAGGTCCCTCTTCTGGGGCGCCTTCGGCTACAAGGGCTTCATGACGAGGAACAAGCTGCCGCTGGCCAACATCTTCGACGGCATCGTCTTCAGCAAGGTGCGGGAGCTGACGGGCGGTCGGCTTCGCTTCACCATGAACGGCGCCAGCGGCATCTCCGACGGCACGAAGCAGTTCCTCTCCCTCGTCCTCGCCCCCATGCTGGTCGGATACGGCCTGACGGAGACGTGCGCCAACGGCGCGCTGGGCTCGCCGCTCGAGTACTCGCCCAACGCCATCGGTCCCATCCCCGCCGCCGTCGACGTCAAGCTGGTCTCGATCCCCGACATCGGCTACTCCACCGACGCCAAGGTGCCGCAGGGCGAGATCTGGCTCAAGGGCCTGCCCATCATGAAGGAGTACTTCGACAACCCCGAGGAGACGGCCAAGGCCATCACGCCCGACGGCTGGTTCAAGACGGGCGACATTGGCGAGTTCGACGCCAACGGCCACCTGCGCGTCATCGACCGCGTCAAGAACCTCGTCAAGATGCAGGGAGGCGAGTACATCGCGCTGGAGAAGGTCGAGTCCGTCTACCGCGGCGCCCAGACGGTGGCCAACGTCATGGTCCACGCCGACTCGGAGCACAACCGGCCCATCGCCGTCATCATGCCCAACGAGAAGGTGCTGCAGGAGAAGGCCAAGGAGCTGGGCGTCGACGAGCACGACATGCATCACGACGCCAAGGTCCGCGCCGCCGTGCTCAAGGACCTCCAGCTGACGGGCAAGCGCGCAGGCCTGTCCGGCATGGAGATTGTCGCCGGCGTCGTCATCACCGACGAGGAGTGGACTCCGCCCAGCGTACGTGCCCCCTCACCTCCCCGAATAACCCCGGAAGCCCCGCCGCCGTCCAGCTAACGTGCCAAAAAAAACAGGGACTCGTGACCGCGACCCAGAAGCTGAACCGCAAGGCCATCCGCGAGAGGTTCAAGAAGGAGATTGAGCAGTGCTTGAAGAAGATCTGAAGGGGAGGGAGCTTGGCAGAGGGCGATATACGGACACGTTGGCTTGAGCAGATGTCGAGAACACCTGATTGGAGTGACTTGTATGAGGGGGAGAGAGAGAGAGAGAGAGAGAGAGAGAGAGAGACAAAACTTGGCCCCCGCGCGGAAGGCAATCCTGGGAAGTGGCGGCGTCGGCTCGAAGACGATTTTTTTGCGTAGCGGACTCCCAGCCGTGCCGCGAACCCCCCTCTTTCTCTTTCCCTGGATGCAAGGCAGGGGGGGCGGGTTTCTGCGCGCGAGGCCGGTGAAGATAGAGTACAAACGAGCAACGCATTCCGAGTGACGCACCGCCTCGCCCGCCGCGGCCTACGTAATGCCGATTCTACGCCGGGACGCCCGAGAAGCACGAGGGAGAACAGCAGCATCTCAAGACGGTCTTCGATTCTTTTATGCCCAGCCGAAGCCGGGAGCTATGTACTGAACAGCAGGCGCGCGCACTTGCCTCGCTGCGCGCGCCGTGCCGGACGCCGAGACTCCGATGCCATGCTCGCCCGCTTTGTGCTCGATGCAAGGGACGGGGGAAAGGGGGGGGGGAAGGGGGACGAGGCGCGACGAAGACAGAAAAAATCAGGGACGAAAAAAAAAAAAAAACAGAAAACAGAAAGGGCGTGCCTCGGTAGGGACGACCTCCAGGGCCTGGGGTTTGGGGGGATGCGCGTACATGTTGCTCGAGGGGGGGTATCGCCGCGCAGATTTGCCCAGCCGGTCGAGACGCACAGAAACAGAGACAGAGAAGGCAGAATCAGGGGGCTGGCTAGGCGCCCTTGCGGCGGAAGAAGACGAGGTACGGGACGCGGTCGGTGTCGGAGCGGAAGACGTCGCGCTGGACGTCGTGGCTGTCGCCGCTGCCGATGCGCACCTTGGAGACGCTGCTGTCGTTGCAGCAGTACCAGGCGTAGGGGTCGTGGGCGCCGGAGCCGCGGACGTAGGCGAAGTAGTGGCCCGTGTTGAGCTGGCGCCCGCTGTGGACGATGACGGCGTAGCACTCGTAGCGGAAGGGCCCGCTGAAGGCCTTGTCGCCGCCGGCGCCGGCGCGCTCGGCGGCGTCGACGAAGTAGGGCGAGAAATCGAGATCGTTGAAGTCCCACGAGATGGCCGTGTTGCACTTGGAGAGCCCGTTGCCGTCGAAGTTGAAGCGCCGGAAGCTGATGCACAGCAGCGGCGGCAGGCGGGCGAACGACATCGACTGCGTCGCGTTGCGCTTGCCCTGGCAGTGGTCGCACGCGAAGTCCTCCAGCCGGTTGCCCGCCACGTGCTGGCTGAGCACCTCGGGCAGCGTCATGTCGCGCCCGCTGTTGACCGTCACCGGCACCCAGCCGAAGGGCGAGAAGGTGTGCGTGCGCGTGTGGCAGTCCATGCACTCCACCGTCGACACTTCCAGCCCGCGCCAGTAGCGGTCGATGATGGAGTCGTTGAACTCGCTGTGCCCCTGCCAGAACTCGACCGCGCTCTCCACCAGCGGCCTCCCCTGCGTCCTCGGCTGGGCCGCGTTGCCCGTGCGGTCTCGACGCGGGTTCGTCTCGTCGTGCAGCTGCTCCGTGATGAACGACATGAACTCCTGCGCGTCCTGCTGCTCCACCCCGCCGAACTGGGCCAGTCCGTCGCCCGACTTGCAAAGATGTCGGGAGTAGTCCTGTGGGGACGGCGTCAGCTTCGGCCTACTCACTTTCAACGCGACTCTCGGGTTGGGTACTGACCATCAAAGTCTGGGCCTTCATCGTCTCGAACTTGCCGGTGGCCATCCAGTGGAACAGATTGGACACGATGCGCATCATCAGCTGCGGAGGGTCGATCTTCTCGTTGGCCTTGCGAGGCACGTGGTACTTGTTCACCCACTCCGACTCCGCCAGCTCCCGTCCAAATCCCGGCGAGGCCAGCAGCGACTGGAGCACGCTGTTCGCGTAGCACCAGTTCCGAGGATTGTTCAGTCCGGTGTAGACCTTGACGACGCCTCCGGAGACCTGCTCCATGGCCTTCTTGGAACGGACCGCCGGTTGCCGCACCAGGGCCGTGCCGGACTCGCCGTACGTCTCGTCGCCGTTCTCTCCCTGTGACAGGCCGTTGTAGCTGGGGCGCTGCACGGCGGCACGCGGACGCGCGGGAGGAGCAGGAAGCTGGTTCGGAGAGCCGAACTTGTGCACCAGGCCATGTTGCTGATGCCCTTCTTCGGTTGCGGACGGAGTCGGAGACGACATGGATTGCTGCTGCGTCGGGATCGGCGGGAATCGCAAAAACTCCTCGCCCGTCCGGGGGAACATCATCGGTCGTGTCGCGCTTTGGCGGGCATCTCTCTCCAGCGTGCTCTCCCACGCCCGGACGTCGGCAGGCTGCAGAGACGTCACAACATACTTGGACCCTTTCCGCTGTATGATGCCCTTCCGCTTGTATTTCTGTGCCTTGGCCGATGCCGCCGCCGCGGTCGCCGGGGAGGTCGGCTTCAAGGCACCAGGCCCCATTAGATCCACCCACGCGTCCAGCCCTCCTTCCAGTATCCTCGGCAAACTCCTGAGGTCTCGGCCGTAGTTGAGATGGACCAGGGCCCGATAAAGGGACTCGACGACGAGCTCGTCAGAGTTCCTCGGCGACTGGGCGACGTGCTGAGATTCTTGATCGTAGAAGACGACGAGATCGTACGAGTCACGTTTTTCGAAAAGCGACTGCTCTAGATTGGGCGAGAGCACCATGCTCTCGGATATCTCCTCGGCGGAGATGTTGTCCCTCAGCAGGATGCTCGGTTCGATGCATATGATGGATGATGTCATGATGTGGCCTTCGTCAAAAGCCTCGCGAGACCGTACATCGATCAGGAGAATGCTTGCTTTCCCCTTCATAATTTCGAAGAGCTGCTCCGCGGTGAGGCCGCCGCCCTCGGGGAGATGGAGGGGTTGGTCGGCCTCCTCGGGCACAGAAGGCGCCTGGACATGTTCGTTGTTGTTCTGCTGCTGCGGCAGGCTCAAGATTGTAGGGATGGATGTCGCCGACCCGGAGCGGCTGTAGGAACCCCGAGAAGCGCTGGCCGGGAGCCTGGTCGCCTCACCGGACACGCTTCCTCGCGCCGGGCTGTACACGGCGTCGGGAACCTTGGGCAGGGCCGAGGTCGCATTATCCGTATCGAGGTTGAGGTTCTGGGCTTCAGGCATCGGACGGGCTCCCAGCGGCTTTTGGGTCGGGATGGGATACGTCTTGATGCGGGGGTCTTGCCCGGGAGAAGATTGGGGGCCTCTGAGGTTGGCAAATCGAGCAGCCAGGTCGAATTCGGGGGTTTTAGGCGGCGCAGCGCGTCGACCCGGGACAATGGCGTTTCCGTGAAGGGCCTCAGGCTTGGGATGCACAATGGGCTTTGTCTTTCCCGGAGAACTGGTCACCGGCGGGGGCGTGCGTCCATTGGTCTTGGGCCGCGTCTGTGGGGAGACGGCATGTCCGTTGGGTTCGTTGCCGCGAGTCCTGGGCGATGGGTCCGGCGTCTCGGAGCGTCTCAACGTCGGCTGCACGCCGGTCTTCTTGTTATCCTCGGCAATGTCGGACTTGATCTTCTCGTACATGGCCTGCTGCTGGCACAACTTCTCCGTGAGCGCGTCATATGCTCGGCGGTATTCGCTGTTGCTGTTCTTCATGGTCGGGTACTCGGCGTGCTTCTTGATGAAGTGCGAGGTGATGATGAATGCTCTGACGTAGTCCTGTAGCGCATGGGCGGGTCTGTTGATGTCGCGGCTGATTTCGGATTGCCGCAGCGACGCCTGGGCCAGCTCCAAGAGGCGTTTGAGGGACTGCCTGGAGTTGACGTCGCTTGGCATGGCGAGGAGATCCTGTACATGCGGAAGAGGTGCGGGAGAGGTAGGCGGCCGGTCCTTGCCATCCCAGCCCGATGGGAGGCCATGGCTTGCGTCTGCGGTCATGGTAGACATGTGGTTGTCGCCGACGTCATCAAGACGTTACCAAGACGGTGCGGATCTGGGGCCGTCGCTCATATCTCGGGCGAGGCTTCGGGCGAGGCGACAGCGATGCTGCTGGTGGCAATCGTCGACGAGGCGGGATTCGGGAGACGAGCGAGGGCGGCAGCATCTAGCGGGAGGAGGGATCGAGAGCGGCTTCGCGACGGCTCGAGGATGCGCGACTCGAAGATGCGCGGCGCATCCTTGGAAAGGGAGAAACGAGCGGTCGCGACGATTGAAGCCTGCGCTTGGTTGGACACAATAGGGTCAATGAAGGAGACAAAGGGTTCGGCAGCCTCGCAATAGGCAGTCGGATACTAGCGCCTCCATTTTTGGCTTCCCTGCTACTGCTGCTGAAGGAAGGCTGCCACTTGAGCAGCGGAGGCGGACGAGTCAAGAGGCGGTACCTTCGTGACTGCGCCTTTTCAGCCCGACGGCGGGTACCGAGTCGAATCAGGGGCCAGTGCCCGGACCCTGCTGGGTGCCTTTCGATTATTTTAGTCAGTCGCCTCGGCCTTGCCACGGCCCACTGCGCGCTCCAATCGGCCCTTACTAAAATAAAACTCCTGGAGCCCCACGCTGCCTCCCCAGCCACAGCATCGTCGTCATCCCCCTAGCCACCTTATCGCGACTTCAGTCTTTCGCATAACCTTGCATGCATTCTAATTTCTGACCCTCGCGTTCCGTCGACAGGACAAACTCCAGCTGACTCAAAGGGTCCGGGTTTCCTCGTTCGAGCAACAGGTGAGCATGTTCCAGGTCAGATTGTTCTCGTGCTTGGTCAAGAACAATCATGTACGCAGCAGATTGTCCGCCCGCGAAAGTTATGTCATGTGACTTCCGACTTACCGGTGTCAGACCGAGTCCGTCGCCGCCAATTCACATGCTGCTCAGAACGGACACTCTTCTCGGCTGGAAGCGTTGAAACAAATGGACGTTACCTATTGGATCGGAAGTGTAATGAACACATGCTAGAGAGCGTTATGAGAG
This sequence comes from Cordyceps sp. RAO-2017, assembly GCA_002591385.1. Lineage (NCBI taxonomy): Eukaryota > Fungi > Ascomycota > Sordariomycetes > Hypocreales > Cordycipitaceae > Cordyceps > Cordyceps sp. RAO-2017. Next base: position 14,931 of record NJEV01000166.1, on the reverse strand, counting down.
ATACATTGGACTCTACAAGCCGTGGCATCCCATAAGTCGGGAGAAATCGACCCCTTGTGGTTCACGCCCGTTCAATGTTCTGTGTATCGGTTCCGGGACAGCAACCCGTCCTTGACGCTCAAACAATTTTCCGAGTGTCCGCCAATAAGCCTGCCGACGGGCAAATTGAAGCGGAGCTCCAAAACACGCATCTATGCACCCCGTATGTATGCACCCCGTGCTCGAGTAGGATTCCAGAATTCCATCGGAACAGAAGGTCGAATAGAGCGTGGCCGAAAACTCCCTTCGCACTTGGCTCCAGTACTGCCTTCGGGCGGATGTCGATTGCTGATCTCCTGTGGCTGAGATTCCCTGGACGTTAGTCGGATATACAGTGCTGCTGTCTGAGGTACATTTCTTGTGGAACGTTCCAAGCCATTGTGAAGGGCGTCCGGCAATCCTCTTTGCCACCGTCAATCTCTGTCCCACTCTCGAGCAGTACGCGCACGACTTCGAGATCCAGGTGATAAATGGCGACCGGGAGGGGATAGATGGCTTTGTCCCCCGAATCGTTGGGGTTCAAGCCTTGATCCAATATGCGCCTTACAGACACCACACCCGACGGTACAGACCTGAATACATCGGACGGTGGTTGCTGACGCATATTCGAGTAAAAAGGCTTTTTTTATCATGCCTCGTTCATCGACAGCCCAAGAAAACAGATTTATTGATGATGAGCCCAGGATCGTGACTGCTGTATACGGCCTTCGTTACATGTAGGAGTCTTGCATAACCACTGCGAGAGAATAGTGTCAGTGGCCTTGGAGTGATATTTCAGCCAGCTGACTTAGTTTTCCGCCTTGAAACCACCTGCTGACAAGTCTTCGACAACCTTGATGAGCCTGCCAGTCGCGGCTAAGCACGAAGTATACCAAACTCGGTAGCCGAATTATATATACTGTTCCCTTTAGCCCCGATAAGCAATCGAACAATGCGCCGTCTTCAACAGAATCCGCCACCAGGAGCGAAATTTCGCCTTGAGAGTGTTAAGCCTTTGGGTTTGCACCGCGGTACAGAACATAGCAGTTGAGCGACATCCGAAGGCCAGCCCTGGCATCCGCGTGGAGGGGGCTCACGTCAGAGCGGCATCCTGCGGGCGAGCCATCACAAGTCTCAAAGCTAACGCATTCGCTTCAGCTAAATTGATTTATACGTAAAACTACAGTAACGCTCCAGCGTCGATTTATGACAAAAAAACGCGTGCAATGTCCACGTATCCTCTTGAAGCGCTTGAAAACAAGGTACAAGATACGTGTATCTGGAAACCGTTTAAACTGGCATCAGATGCGTCTCTTCGCACTGCTGACTATGTCCCGGTGCGTTCAGGTCTACTCCTCCCCGTGAGAAGTACATAAATAAGCTCCTGATCGTAGAGACAGGTGGCATTTTCAGTACGAGTGTTTCAGTTCCAAGGTTCTATTAAAGAGATAGACATAATTTGGCGAGCCGCGGGGACTCACGTAGCTTCCATAGAAGTTGTTCGGGCTTAAAATCGAAATCAAGTTGAACGTTTGCCGTCCTATTTATTAGCTTCTTACCGCGCCGGGACGAAACAGAAGCTACGCTGGAAGTTAGGGGGAACTTCGAAGGCATGAAATTATTTAAGATAAACGTACTGCACTTTGGCATTTGAATACTCCCTTGGTTGGAAGGTTCTCAACGGCTAGGCCTACTCCAAGCAGTGAGATAAACAAGACAGTAGGCTTCATGGTCGATGTAGGGGTGAGACCGGCTACGCGCTCTGTCGACGAGATTGAAAGCAAAGGGCTGCCGTCCTTTATTGTTCCTCTGTGGGATGGGAGAGCATTTGTAGGCAAAGGCCGGCATTTTTCATAATGGCATTGGCTCAGCTTCATGGTATCGCTTTTACAGTACTATGTGGTTCTGCAACATGCAGCTTACCTCTACGGGAACATATCATAAATCGCTTATCCTCCGCCCCTCTACATACATTGAATCCCACTCAACCACACCCTCAACATGGAAGACAGTGCTGATACCTCCAACTCGATACGGGGTTTCCCAGCGTCTCCTACAACATGAACGGACATCAAACTTGATCACCTCGCCCAGCTGGGTAGTAAAGGGCATAACCACTACGCACACTGCCTTATAATGTTTAGATTGAACGTTCGGAAAAGACATATCAGTGCTTTTAGTAGAAGCTTACAGATACGCAGCCGGATAGGATTAAAGCTGCATTCACATGGTCATCACTTGCCGGATGAGGGCATGATAGAGACTTGCCTGTAGCGTTCCAAGGCTTCGGCTAGTACGCTCAAGTTCTACGTAGCCATTGCCTCGATCAATGTGCATGGCTTAAAGATCACCGTCAATCTGACCAAATGCAATTCGTACGTCATAGCTTGACATGTGTAATGCGGCTAATGCCAGCCCTGCATGCCTGCCGTATTCTTCGTTAAGACCACGGCACTGCCAAATTACATGCATATCGGACTTTCTGATCCGTGCAAGTTTGTGACTGCCGAGCATGTCCTGGGCCTGTTGTCTCATCGTGTGATTGCTGCGCACGGCTCATAATCCATTTGCTTGCCGCTATAATCAACATATACGATGGTCAGCTGCATCAATTGATCCCTTGAGGCCTCCAGGACTTCAGAACTCTCTAAAATTGTGGATAAGTCGTTGGGATCAATATGAAGCCATACGCTTCTCTAGGACAGGAATCAGAGATATAAAGGGGTCGCTACTCCGTTTGGCCTGAATGAATCTGTCTCGGGATCATCGATCTTTGGAATCGTTCAACGTGTATCTTACTGCAACGCTCGAATCACTCCAATTCCTTCACCATGAAGTGCCTGTCGACTCTGATTCTCCTTCCGGAATTCGTTTCCCTGATTCAGGGGCTCAGTTGTGGTAAACACTACTTCTAATGCGGATATAATTTGGAGGAGCGCGGTAAGACTATTTTGCGAAGGTCTTGACACCATGATTTCATAGTTCTAAGCATCGTTCCAGGCTGGACTACGACGCACTTGCATGAGCTTATAGATAAGGATTCTTTTCCCAACCCTTCCGCGCAGACCAATCCAGGTGACGCCCTGTTTCAGTGCCTGGACAACGAGAACGATGCCTTTTGGGTCGGCTATTGCAGCCTAGGTTGCAAGGATCAGGGCAGTGGCACCGACGATATCTGTAACAGTAAGTGATTAGTGGACTCGTGTTACCTGGGCCTGCGCTGGAAGAACATAAACCTGACCATGGTCCTAGCACCTGCGAATTAGGAGTTGTAGAGCGGTGATTCGAGCAAAGGATTGTGAATGGGGGGTAAACTACAATCTATCGTTTGTGGACACCTGAGTATCTTCGCTGTTTGGTGTGCACTCCCTCATTTATGTGAAGGCCTAGTTGGCGCCATCCTGGAGCTTGCCCTTTTCGATGAGTGCCTGGCTTTTAGCTGGAAATCAACACTTGAATACGGCGTAGCTTCTACGCTTCTATTTTACTACACGCAGAATGAATCGTGATCTTCACGTTTGCATGGAGTCCGAATTTTTCGCCACAGGCTCCGACGGAGGAAATCTTGGATAGAATGCGTATAACAGCGCCGAAGCCATGCTCAAAAACGCAATCGAGAGAAGACACAGGCTGGGACGGACCGTCGGGATTCTCCCGCGTATAGATTTGTTGCCTGTCAGTACGAAAGAAGTCCAACGCGATGTTCAGAAGCCTTTGTACTTCGGAATCGTGCTGTGGAAGATCTGCTCTGCATCTACAAGGCTGCACGGGACATGGATCTTCTCTTCCGGCAGCCTCAAACCGGATGGAATTTTCAACAGCCTTGGAAGAAATGTCGGCACCTTTCAATTTCAATAAGCTGCTGTCTTACCGTCGATTCCGAGCAATCTTGGCCGCTAACTCGATAGGGTACACCTGCTAGTCTCCCCAGTTATTAGTTCCGACTCTATGCTTAGGGAGAAGTTCAACAGTTTCCAATCTTTCTGTCTCTTTTTTTCCCGGATATTGTCACTCCTCGAAGTGTAGCCTGCAGTGGCGAGATACGTTGCGCAAGAGAAGCGTCGGCAATTGTCGGTTCCATAAGTTGCATGCCATTAATGCACGAGGCTGAGAGGTAGTGATCCCAATAAGGCGTTTCCAGGACTGGTCTGACGGCTCTATCGGTAGTAAGTATATTGACATCTGTTGATAAGTCCTGCACCATGTATCGGACAACTACGAAGTGTCTTTTTTCGCAAGATTGAACCAATGCGTGACTCAGCTGGCCTTCGTCGAGGGCGGTTGTACCGCACCGAGAGATGAGCAGTGCCATGACATCGATGAGGCCCTTCGTAGCTGCCTTAATGAATAACTCCCTATAGACTCGAGCCTATCCTTGAAGGCCCCAAATTTTACCAGAAACTCTTACAGCTAGGTATAGCCCTCATTGAATCCGCGGCAATTCTTGATCGTGACTTAGGTATCCACGATGAGAAGGGCAATTTGGTGGTGGGCCCCTTCGACTGCCGCATGGACCGCATCGTCAAGATAGCCGGCTTTGCCGACTCCAGCAACGAACTTGGGCAGCAGCTCAACAGTTGCGAAGTGACCGTGGTACGCTGCCACTTATAGAGCGTTTCCCTAAAATCCTGTCGATTTGTTGACTTCGGTTCCTGTCTTTAGAGTGAGATTGAAGGTGTCCAGATGGCCCTCCAGAGCGGCGGCATGTAGCGCAGTGCCTGTGGCCCCGTTGGAGTTGACATCTGAATCGTAGTCGAGGAAAACGAACGGCAGGATAGTGATTCGTGAGACTCGCCGTTCTCAATGACGATCCAAACTTACCCTCGACTCCTGCCTTCATGCCTTTTTGTACCAGAAACTGGACCAAGTCCCGATGGCCGTGCAGAGCCGCTAAAGCGACAGAGTCTTTTAGGAGGATCTCGGATGGGTTAAGAGTCTTCCCGAGGGACCAGCGAACGGCGTCGATGTTTTATCTTTGTCCTCGTTCTTTGCTCTTTCAAGTCTGAGGTGGCCAGAGCGGCACAATTGGGCTGTTCTAGTCGCTGCATGTGTTGCTCCTGAGACCGCTTTTTCTTATCCTGATGTGTTCCGAAGTTTGGTCTCATCGTTAGATGTTCTCATTGCGACTTTCTCTCGGCCACCTCGGAACGCGGCTTCAAGGGCATTCTTGAACGCGGCTCTGCGCGACTTTGACGCGCCGTGCTCAAGAATTTTTTCCAACACCTCCTCAACGATGAAAAAGCGGATACGAAAGCTGAGGGATTAAGAGGCTCTTTCATATAAAAGAGTAACGAGAATGTTCGGATAATGATAGCGCGGGTAATCGTTTCTGCTTGAAGGATAAGGGCCAGGGTATAGTTGTAAATGTCTTCTAGGTCTACTAGAATCTTGCTCTGCAACGTAGACACGAGTTCGTTCGAAGTTCGCTCGCGCCGGAGGAGCTTCAAATGAAGCTTGACTGAAAGAAACTTGTTTCTTATGTTCAAGCTCAACTATGGCTAATTATGCACTATCAAGTTATGCGCTGGATGCCACACATTTCGCCCGCACCGTCTAGGAGTTCTTACTTCAATATATAGCGTGCTGCGGCTGCAAGGGAGTGGCTGATTTGGTGCTCCACGAATTTGTCCATATCTTGACAGACTCCCCAACTGGTAACTTGTCTTGTCTGGACGAAGATTTGATAGAATGTGGCCGTTGTTTCTGCTGGCGACGAAGACCTTTGCTACATTTTCCGACTTTAAAATTGTGGCTCGCGGGGCGCCTATAAGCTTGCGGGGTTGCTCTCTTCAATCTGGTCGATGGTGTCGACGATAATCGTCAACAGGTCTTGATCAGTTAGCTTAAGAATGAGCTTTAAATATGCATGCTTGACTCTCGGCTTGGGAAAGTTAAGCTCCTTGGCCTGGGCCCTTGTTGCGTGACATTTGTAACTAGTCTAGAGGAAGTCTCGGACCTTAGTTCGCTCGTTTCTGTCTACAGTCAGTTGTCCCAGAATGGTACGTGTGCGCAGCACGTCATCCAATTTTGAGCTTCCACGTTCTTACTCGAGACACGAGCAGTGGATACAAACGAATGGAGCTGCTGAGGGACAGTCTGTGAGTCGTTAATCGTTTGTCCAACGCCACTGAGCAAAGATTCGTCTTGTCGCAGCCCGCGATGACGTGAAGTAGCAGCAGTGAGGAGGAACTCGACGTGTGCCAGTACTTTTTTATAGGGGATGGTCCAGAGTCGACGCTGAGTTTCAGGTAACCCCAAGACGGGGGCGAGTCTAAAAATGAAGTAATCTTCAGAGGCTGTACAGTGTAAACTTGAAGAGACGAACGAGTTAACGGATTTGTGTAGAATACATGTGGCGAGGCCAAAACGCTCATTAAATCTTGACATCTTCCGAGTCTTCACGGCCTAGAGGATCCATAACCCTTCCTTTCCATAAAAATCTGACCCCAACTCTTCGGAGAAGTAGTTGTGTGTCCTGCGTACTAAAGCAACCTGGAAATACTCGAAAGGACCAAACGGCTATGAGGATCACATATAGGAGTTCTTGTGCAGACAGGATGTAGTTGCAAGAAGTGTTTTCGGCTGCTGGAAACTACACGTACCCGGAGTCATCGCGATATAATTAGATGATTGTACGATCCCGTGAAGCATAGGGTAGACACAGGGACAATCAAGTACTCTACGTATATTCAACGTGGGAAATATACCCTGAACTGTCCAGGAATCCCGTGTCTTGCCTGAGGGAAGTACTACGTGAGATTTAATCGTTAAGGAATAAAACGCAATGTGGCCTAATGGAAGCTTTCTACAACTTGTCAAGAATTACCTTGACGTTAGCTGCAGATGTCTGGTGGTCGGGTGGCTATTACTCCGAATTTAAATTGATTTGCTACATAGAAGGTATCAACTGATAGTTCCTCGACCAGGATGGCAATAGCGGATAAGAGCCGAAACAGAACTTCGAGGCTCGACTTTCAAACGACAGGAGGCAGCCGCAGCGTTCTTCGGCGTGGGTGCCAAGGCTACGACTCATTTCGGTTGCGCAGTGCTCTCAAATGCGACCTATTTCGTTTGATCCTTCACCTTCTCGCAGACTTTGCACTGGTCGTAGCAAAAGAGGACGCTGCTTCAAAATATTCGTATCTACCCTGGTTTTTGAAGCAGACATTCGGAGGCGAGGCAGGAACGTGGAGCGGACTGCTCCAGGTCAACTGCAGAGCGACAGGGCACGGCATGGTTCGCACAGGCCGTTTCCACACAGAAAAACCTGTCAAGCAAATTATCTACCACGGGCCCATGCTGGAGGAAGCGAGAATGATGTCTCTGCCTCACCGTTCGCCTCCTCTCTCAGTCCAAAGGTCTAACTTTTGAGGCATAGTTACTCTTTAGTACGACGACATGAATACCCCGCTTTCGGGACCCTGGCTTGGCTCTCAGGGTGACTTGGCGGGCGACCCAGTTGTACCTCAGCCAGACGGGTACCTATGAGCTTGGGGGTTACAGGTGGGACGCTGAGTCTCGAGCAGTGCTCAGTAGCAGGAGGATACTTACATCAGGGGCTGGCAAGGTAATGTACAGCGCATGTAGCCCCGACGCGACACCTGCTGCAGCCGTATTGATAAACCTTCGGGCTCCACTCACAGACGGCCTGCTAGGGAGATACACCCACTGAGATGCGATCAAAGCGCTGCACAGGCTGGGGAGACGATATGCCGCGAGGTACCTTGCTTGTACCCGAAGAAGTGGAGTGTCAACCTTACTTCATCGTCTGCTAGCAAGGCTGCCGCCTGGTGACCGACTTGCTTTGGCCACCACGATCCGCCTCCATCTCTCCCTCTCGCCCTCCCTCCCTATCCGCCCATCCGCCCAAAGCTGCTCAACCTCTCCTCAGCCAGCTATCCCAGCTATCCGTCTCTCCGCCACAGCTCTCGACTTGTCTCTTCCTTATTCCAGTCTCGCTGCAGTCGCCCTTTGCTTGCCCGACGCTCTTTCCGCCCCGACGCAGACGCTTCGTCATCATGATGAGCTGGTGGTCGTCCTCGGCCAACTCGGCCCTGGACGAGCAGATCGACCGGGCGACGAGCAGCAGCTTGTATGCGACTTACTTCTTCCTGCCCTCTCGCAGCTGTGGCTAACGCCCTCTCAGGGAGGATATCGCTCTCAACCTCGAAATCTCCGACGTCATCCGGTCCAAGACTGTGGCCCCAAAGGAGGCCATGCGATCCCTCAAGCGGCGCATCGGCAACAAAAATCCCAACACGCAACTCAGCGCTCTTCACGTACGATGTCACATTATGCTCGAATCCCGTCGCGATGCTCTCGCTGACTGATACGACGCAGCTCACCGATACCTGTGTCAAGAACGGTGGCATGCACTTCCTGGCCGAGGTCGCATCGCGCGAGTTCATGGATAACCTCACCTCTCTCCTTCAGGCCGTGGGACCGGGCGCCGTCAACGCCGATGTCAAGTCCAAGATTCTCGAGCTCATCCAGTCCTGGGCCGGCGCGACCGAAGGACGACACGATTTAGTGTACATCGGCGAGGTATACAAGACGTTGCAGCATGAAGGCTACCATTTTCCGCCTCGTGTCAACGTGGCGAGCAGCATGATTGACAGCAGTGCTGTGAGTACCTGGAATCGAAATCCGGCGTCGCGCCTGCCGTTCGTCTGCTGACTCTCGGCCGCCTTCCAGCCTCCCGAATGGGTCGATTCCGACGTCTGCATGCGATGCCGTACACCCTTCACCTTCACGAACCGGAAGCATCACTGTCGGAACTGCGGCTGCTGTTTCGACCAACAGTGCTCGAGCAAAACTGCTGCCTTGCCGCATCTCGGCATCCACACCCCGGTTCGAGTGGACGATGGATGCTACGCCAAACTCACAAGCAAGGCATACAGAGAGCAGACCGCCTCGCTGGACCGATCGCCGACTTACCCCCACAAGACGCGCAGCACATCGGCCATGCAGCCTCGAAATGCTCGGGTCGATGACGGGTTCGACGAGGACCTGAAAAAGGCGCTGGCCATGAGCCTAGAGGAGGTTAAGAACTCGACTCGGGGCTTTGCCGAACCCGCCATCAACGGGACCCGGTCCCACAGCGACACGGCCACCAAACAGGCCGACGAAGAAGACGCGGATCTCAAGGCCGCCATCGCCGCTTCTCTAGCTGAAATGGAGGAGCAGAAGCAGAAACATGCGGCCGCTCTCAAGGAACAAACATCGAACGCCCCAGGCAGCTCGACGACCTCTCATGTTGCCTTGCCGAAGAACGAGAACGAGCTGACGCCCGTGGAAGCTGAGAATATCAACCTCTTTTCCACCTTGGTCGAGCGTCTCCAGACGCAGCCTCCCGGTACCATCCTGCGGGAACCCCAGATCCAGGAGCTCTACGATAGCATTGGGGCGTTGCGGCCGAAGCTGGTGCGAACGTATGGAGAGACAATGTACAAGCACGGTAAGTTGAGCAGGCCTCGGTCTGGATGCCGCCGCTGACAGAACTGCCCAGAGACTCTGTTGGATCTCCACGGGAAGCTATCGACAGTGGTTAGGTACTACGACCGCATGCTGGAAGAACGGCTGTCCAAGGCGTACAGCCAGCAAAACCTCGGGGTCTACAATCTCCCGCCCCAGCGACAGCCGTCTGGGCCGTACCCCACGATGACGACGCAACCGCACGGCAACACCGGCAACACCGAGAGCTTCTACACGAGCCAACGGCCTCCCAGCTTCCACGTGCCTCCCAACCAGCCGTACCAGCCGACCACGCAACCAACGCCACAGCCTCAGTTCGCCTCGTACGCCCACGTCCCAGGGCCTCATCCAAGCCAAGCACATCCTCAGCAGCACCCTCAGCAACAAGCTCAGAGGCACGACAGCTGGCCAGGCCCGGCGCCCTCTGCGCCCCAGGACTCTTACCAAGCACAGCAGCCGCCCCCGACTGACGCGACACAGAGGATGCAGACCCCCCAACAGGCGAGCGCGTCGCCTGCGACAGACCACCGCAGCTCCTATTACTTTGGCACGCCCCACTCCGTCCAGTCTCCCTCAGCGCCGTCAGCTCCTGGTCTGCCGCCAGATGCCAACACTTCACCGTATCCCAACCTCTCACAGTCGATGCAGTATCAGCCGGGCCCGGTCTCAGCCCAGTCCCAGCCTACGCCGGTCCAGGTTCACAGCCAGCCATCGCAACCCCTCCAGCCCACGCAGCAGCCTGCCCAGGTCCCGTTGCAAGTTGCTCCCCTTCCGCCTCAAAACCCACAACAGCCGCACCAGCAACCGCACCAGCAACCGCACCTGCACCAGCAACCAGCCTACTGGCAGCAACCCGTTCACCAAAAACCGGCACCACAGCCGGCCCCGCAACCGACTGCGACGGCGCCACAAACGTGGGGCCCCACGAGCTACGCGCAGGATCCCTTTCCGTCGGTGCCTCAGAATGAACCGATGAAGGTTGAAGAAGCCTTGATCGAGCTGTGATGCGTCCCGAAGCCCTACTCGTGTGGCGGGGCTCTGGGGGTATGGGACCGGATGACGTGCGTTTGTGGGGACTCTCTCCAGCATCGAAGAACGAGGAGAAGACGCATCTGAACCTGTGTATTGGTGGCGACTGGATCCGCCAGCATGCCACGGCTTGTCGACAGGTCAATGATACCCATAAATCCCGTCGGATTTGCAGTGTTTTTATCACGGAGAAGTGGCTGGTTCGCCGCGGGGGCGAGTGTAGTATATGAGGACCCCTTCCGATGCCGAGGTAGTTCTAGGTGCCGGCGTGGACAACATTAGATGCCTGTATCCTAGCGACCAGAGCAAGCCCCTTTCGAATTCCCGTGCCTCGACTGTTCGGTTCCTCTGCGCCGCCCTTGATCTTTACCGCGCGTGCTGTGCCTGTCTCCGCGCAGCCACAAGTTCGTGCAGCGTCTGGGCCTCCTGGTCCGGAACCGTTCACGTCGTCCGACCTTGCCTGGAGAAGCCGTATCTACCCTTTTTATTCTTCTTTTTAACTTGGGCGAGGGTGAGAGTCGGGCTACCGAAATCGTGGAATAGGAAATACGTGATGCTCTAGACATGTTGCAATATGTACAAATTATTGTCGCGCTTTGCCACAGCTCTTTCGTTAAAGCTCGCTGTCACCTTCAGACATTCTGCTAGGTTGTTGAAAATAGCGCAGGATCGTCGAGATCGGTTCGCCCAAGACCATCCACGACCGTCAGGATCTCCTTCCAGGTCGCCGGTCTTATCTCCTCGATGACGACTCCCCAGCCCAGCTCGGAACGGCGGTCCGGCATCAGTCGGCATCGACAGTAGCACTTGGCGCCGGTCTTTTGGCCGTACAGGAACTCCTTTGCCGCATGATCGACGGGCCCGTCCACCTCCTAGTTGAGAAGAGCGCCGGCCATGTAAGGCGGAACCTCCTTGAACAGGTCGCGGAACTGGAAGTACTGCTTGCGAAAGAAGTTCTCGCGGCTCGAGTACAAGACCCTGGCGTACCACTCGATGACGGCGTCTGGGCAGTCTCTGGGTCGCCGGGCTTGTGCTCCGAGCATTTCGTCGATGTGGAAAAAGGTGGTCTGGGGTGTGCTTGCGCGACGGGTTGGCGGGCAAGATCTCCCGGTGCGTGCACGTGCTGAAGCCGCTGGAGTCAAGAGCATCGTGGCTGGTGCCTGCTGGCCTGGCATTAGCGGATACGTTCCAGATCTGAAGGGCTCGGTGGCCCGGAGACACTCACGCTGTCTTTTTCTGCATAGGCCTCCACGTTTACGTGGCTCAAGTCGACTGATTCATCAATGAGGTCCTCGTCGACGGTAGTGGCGTTGACGCCGGGGCTCAGACATTCGCCTTCGAAATCCGATCCATCAAACATGTCAGAAAGATGGTCTAGAGACGTGAGACTTTCCGGGGTGTGGTGGCTGCCGTCGTCGACCGCTTTCTTCGCAGCCAGCCCCTGTCTCCGCGTGAACAGAGACATGGCTCTCACGTGGACGGCAGACTGGCTGGGAACGGAGGTGACGGTCGGTCCGGAGCCTGGAGGCAAGGTTGCGAAGCCGGCGACGCGCAAGCTTTGCGTGCGTTGCACACGGCCCGGCCGGCCGAGATCGCCCACGAGGTGCCGGACGAGAGGATGGCTGCGAGGGCCGTCGTGGTGCTCCACCGCGTCTGCGACGGTGCCACGGTGGAGGGCGGGATGCCAGGATGCAACCCCTTGCTGCGAAGAGCGGCAGAGATGGTATATTCCGGTCGCCGACGAGCAAGGGGGACGGCTTTGGGGTAACGTGACGGCGCGTGCATGCACCGGATATTGGGTCGGGGCTGAGGCAAATGGAGACAAGCCTCTGGGCCGGGGAGAGGAGCCGTGGATGGCGGAGACGAGATTGGCTGCCTGGGGCACTCGGCAGACGCGCGACGATCGATGACGACCGGTTTTCACTTCAACGTCGTTCCTTCCTCTTGGTCCCGCTCCGGGGCAAGCAACTGCGATGCCCTGCCTGTCTCTTCTCTTGCACCTGCCGAGGTCACGAACACGGATGAATCTACATTATGTAAGCCGGCTCGCCCTTTGGAGATGCCCTCGCGGCTCGCAAGAAGACGGTCGTCGGCGTCCAAGGCCGAGCCGATACCGAGGCCGTTCGGGCCCTTCCGCATGGACCGGCCAATGCGCCGACGAATCTGTCATGCTCCCCGCACTCCCTCCACCAATCATGCCCCGGCCGGCAGACGCCGACATCGTCATCCCGCTCCACAGCGCGGATATAGAGCCTAGAAGGACGTTCTTCCTCCTGGCGCTAGACCCTACCCGACAGACCGGACCGGGCTCGACGGTCACGAGCCCCCGCTGCGAATCAGGGGTCCTTTTTTTTTTTTCTTCTCTTGTCCCTCGTTCTCTTTCCGAATGCCGCCGTCTTAGACGCCCCTGCGGGCCAAGGGCCGCTCTCCTCCGATCTCAGACCCCGCGTGCCATCCTCTCCGCTCTTGCTTCTAACTTTTGCTTCTTCCCACTACCCACCGACGACGACTGGCCTGCTCCGTCCCAAGCTCCCCCTGTTGCTGGACGCGATTGGATTTCTTCCCGCAGAAGCGCAAGGTTTGCCGGTGCCAGTCCGTCCGTATCCCCTCCGCGTTCGACAAGCCAGACATCGGTTTGCGGGGAAATCCTGGGGTTCGTCGGCCTGCCCCGAGCGCAACATGAGCGATACCCGTCCGGCCAAGGTGCCCCGGACCGTCGACGGCCAGCCCGCGCCCGATACAGCCAACTCGGGCGTTGCGGACAGGAAGAATGTCTTCGTCGGGAGCATCGACCAGGGCACGACGTCGACCCGCTTCCTCATCTTCAATGCCGCCGGCGAGCTCGTCGCCGGCCACCAGATGGGCTTCGACAACAAGCACCCGCAACCGGGGTAGGTCAATCGGCGAAGCTCGAGTACCGGTCGGCGCTGACGGGGGCCGACTCGGCCTTGCAGCTGGCACGAGCATGATCCGCTCGAGCTCCTCCGGTCGGTCGAGACGTGCGTCGCGAAAGCGACCGACGAGTTCCACTCCAAGGGCTACCACACGGCCGACATCCGCGCCGTCGGCCTCACCAACCAGCGCGAAACGCTCGTGCTGTGGGACTCGGCCACCGGCGAGCCGCTCTACAACGCCGTCGTCTGGCCCGACACCCGAACGTCGTCCATCGTGCGGGAGCTCAAGGCCCGCGACGGTGCCGACAAGCTCCTGGCCCTCTGCGGCCTGCCGCTGTCGACGTACCCGTCCAGCGTGAAGCTGCTGTGGCTGCTGCGCAACGTCGAGCCGGTGGCCAAGGCCTACCAAGACGGCCGTCTTGCGTTCGGGACCGTCGACACGTGGCTCGTCTACCGTCTCAACGGCGGAAAGGACCGATCGGGCGGCCCCATCTTCGTGACCGACTCGACCAACGCCAGCCGGACCATGTTGATGAACATTCACACCCTCCAATACGACGACGAGCTCCTCTCCTTCTTCGACATCGACCGCTCCAAGCTGCGCCTGCCGGAAATCGTCCCCTCGTCGCACCCGACCGCCTTCGGCGCCCTCGCTCACGGGCCTCTCAAGGGCGTCCCCATCGCCGGCTGCCTCGGCGACCAGTCGGCCGCCCTGGTCGGCCAGTGCGGCTTCAACCCCGGCCAGGCCAAGAACACGTACGGCACGGGCTGCTTCCTGCTCTACAACGTCGGCACCAAGCCCGTCATCTCCAAGAGCGGCCTCCTGGCGACGGTGGCCTTCGACTTCGGCCCGTCGACGAAGCCCGTGTACGCGCTCGAGGGGAGCATCGCCGTTGCCGGCTCCGGCGTCACCTTTCTGCTCAACAACCTGGGCCTGATCGAAAGCTCCAAGGCCATCGACGAGGTGGCCCTGTCGGTCCCGGACAACGGCGGCGTCTACTTCGTCACGGCCTTTAGCGGCCTCTTTGCGCCGTACTGGATCGACGACGCCAAGGGAACGCTGTGTGAGTCCTCCCCCCTCCCCCCCCCCGTCTCGGCTGCCAAGCCGGCCGAGCTCCTCGCGTGCCCTTCTCCCCCCGATCCCGCCGTAGGCAGTGCATGTATGCACAAGGGCTGACCAGTGTCCCCCCCCAGTCGGGCTCACGGCCCACACGCAAAAGGGCCACATCGCCCGCGCCACGCTCGAGGCGACCTGCCACCAGACGGCCGCCATCCTCGACGCCATGGCGGCCGACTCGGGCAAGGCGCTCGAGTCGCTCGCCGTCGACGGCGGCCTGTCCAACTCGGACCTCTGCATGCAGACGCAGGCCGACCTCAGCGGCATCCCCGTCGACCGGCCGGCCATGCGCGAGACGACGGCGCTGGGCGCCGCCGTCGCCGCCGGCCTCGCCGCCGGCGTCTGGGCCGGCCTCGACGACCTGCGCTTCGTCAACGCCGACCGCCGGACCGTCTTCCG
>NJEV01000165.1:12131-32703 GCA_002591385.1 Cordyceps sp. RAO-2017 | reverse complement strand
GTCAGTGAAATTCCATCACCCCTCTTCGATCATCTCATTAGAGTATATGTAGTCCAATGTCCTTCGGCCCTTTTTTTTTAGTTATACTGTAAGGGAGAGTCGCCTCTTTCAGTTTTCTGCGAGCTTTTTCGCCCTTGCACGAGCTCTCGTGGAGTTGCAGATATCAAATGTTCAATTGCCGTGACTGGATTTATAGCAGTTGCCAGAGAATTCAATACCGAGGAATGTTATTATTATGATTGTGAGTCGCGGCTTGATATGCCCATCTGGATCCGGCGATGCCTTTACTAGTCGTTATTGCTCAAAGAAACCTACACTTGTTAATGAGCCCTTTCCATTGATATTAATGATAAGAAGTTCCTAAATTAATTCGTGGATAATGGACATTGCTTGACTATGTTGAGTGTATATGTATAATAATTGCTTTCCACGCCAACATGCATATACTTTCGGTCGAATTTCAATGCCTTATCCGACGACATATCGTGATTGCTTACATGTATATTAATACACCGCTAGCTCAAACCTCGATCTCTTCTTGCGTTTCTATAATTTCAGTCTAACGTAAATCTTACTAGGCCATTCCTCGCATCAAGTTGTAATTACGGAAAACTCCATGCTGCGGTGATAAATATATCGACGGTTCCTGTCATTTGGAGGAATGTCCAGTGACGCTGATTATCTGTCCCGATTGTTGAGACTCTCTTCTTTTCATGATATCTCTGGCATATTCAATCGGCGATGTTAAACTCGTCACCCAGTCAGAGTGTGAGAAAGCTATCTGACCATATGTGCATCGCAGGGTTGATTCTCTTCCCCTTGTCGTCCAAGAGGTCAAGGTCGGCAAACAGGATGGTATGGAAGGTTCATTCTCTAATTCAATGTTCTACGTGTAGGATTGCGAACATTCTTCTATCTACATGTAACCCTAGCCTCAGCATCATTATCAGTTGACCTCACCCGCGTGTGCGTCTTTTTCAGCCAAAGTGGCGACCATATTCGTACACCTTTGCTCGGCCTAGCCAGCACAAGACCCTAAGGCGCGATGCCGTAGATCAGGCAGGTACTTCACAACCAAGGCGACGATAAGACCATTACGCGAATAAACCTTCTTGATCACCACCAGCTTGCCGACGCTATCCCTGACCGTGTCTATTATTTCCAGCAGCTCGGTCATCTCCATCTCGCTCTCATTGGCCAGCTGCAACAAAGCCAGGTCCCGCGAGCGAGCCACTGCCTCAACCTCGGAGTTGGAGAGGCTGCCGGGCTCTGGGAGCAGACGGGCCGTCAGGAGCAGCATGATGCCGTTACGCGCCCGGAGAATATCCAGATGCATCGACAGCTGGCGGAGCACTGCACTCGGCGAGGAGAATGGGGGGTGAAGTATGTAGACAGCCGCGTCTGTGGCCGTCTGCTCCGCAGAAAACGCGGATTGGGTGACCGTGATTCGAGGATGAAGCTCGTCCGGCTCCGAACTGTGTGGCATTTCCGTTCCTGGGTCGCCAACTTGTACGACGAAGTGAAGGGCAGGATACAAGTCTGCAAGGCGACGGGCTATCGAGGATGACACCGACGGGGCAGCTACCTGTAGAGTTTGGAGTTAATCAGCCGCCGAGATATCGTACAGTCGACATTGAACTTTGGGTCTGCCCCTGTGCAATCGTTATCCTGCGGGGATCAATACCTCGACTACATACGCGTCAGGCACGTTGCTGATTTTAGGCCAGTTGAGCTGGGCCAGGATCTCAGCCATGTCGTCGACTGTGTGCAGCCCTCCGGCGTGATTGAGATAGGCAGACCACTGACGATCCAGCCTCGGTCGTCTTTGACGCGCGGCATGAAACGACTTGGCCATAGGCACGGCCGGATCGTGCTCGCTGCTCTCCTCGGCCTGGCCGGCGCTCGGAGTGCCCGTAGCCTGCGTCCATGTCACCTGCAGGGCAGCCGGCGCGGCGGTCTCCGACAGAAACATGGCGGCGTCTAGGAAGGATGGATCTGAGAAGAACAAGGCCGACAAAGGGGTATGGGCCACGTGAGACGGTTGTGGTTCGTGGAGGAAGCCTGCCGTGGCGGTCAGACGCACGATGCGTGCCAGGTGCACCTCTGGAACGCCAGTTAGATCGGCTACGTCCTTGATCGGGACGCTCTCGACCAACGGTATGCAGGCAAGTATCTGGAACTCGCCCAGCCATCGCAGACAAGCCAGTATCTCACTCTGGAGTGGTGATGAGGTTAGTTACGGCACATGCGTCTCCTGGCAAAGGACGGCTCTGATAGGACCGACCTGGCTCGCCAGATGCTGAAGAAAGTCTGTCGGCCCGTACAACAACGTCTTTATTTTAGCAACTATGGACAGGATATTTCCTTTTGCCCGCTGCACTTCTTCGGAGTCGGAAGCTGCCTGGCTGCCCGTGCCTCCGGCTTGTTGGACGTTGGCAGTTCGAGAACAGCCCGCCAGGCTCGCAACAGACGCAGCAAGCTCGCCGCTATAGCTCTGTAGTTGATCCAGATAATCCATGGGATTTGCCTTGCCCCGAAGCACGCAAGCGAGAGAGAGAGAGGCCGAAAAAGACCTGGAGGAGAGGGATAGATGAAGGAGCGTGAGGACAACAAGGAGTTGGGGTAAACAGAACGCGATGTGCAGGGATCCGTTGTTATTAGGTTGGACCTTGGATGCTGAGGGATATTTCGAAGTCGCTAGGAGTTGAAGCAAATACCGAAACTTTCCATAGTAGCGGCTTGAGCCCTTGAACTGCTGCACTACCGTTTAATGAATCAATGCCTTGTTCCTGGTCCCTGCGGCCTTAGCCCTTCTCCGCATTTCCACGGATATGTCCCTTCATGTTACACACCCTCTCAGATGAGCAAGTGATGTCATCTGTGGCGGATCAACATCTAATCCGAGGTCTCACTGCGTGTACGTATGATAATATCAATGAAGTGCGGTTGGTACGTTGACTGCCTGTGATTGGAAGGTTGTCCCACATGCCATGCTTGTCGGTGGACCGCTAAAATGGTAATTTGGCCGGAAACGGGACGGGAAACATTTGAGGAGGTGATCCAGGAACGTATGGCTGGCTGTACAACAGAGGTAATTTTCCGAGAAGCGGAAAGTAGAAATTCTGGAAACATAAAGAGAGCACATAGAGAACATTGACAAGACAACATGAATACCGACGCTATATACCAGTTGCAAGAACACACAGCTTTTGTCGAAGACGTAGCTTAAGCTTGGAGGTGAGAGAACATGAAACGAGCAGGGTTGAGATACATGTAGAAGACATGCAATCAGTAGAGACAAAACTGCCGCTGATCATGACGGCAGCTCTGTGGTTGACTACGTGCATGTACAACGATGTGAAATGTGTTCTTCTCCCGCCACCTACAGCCGGTGCAGATCCCACAGCGGATGAGTACACAGACGTTGGCTGCTCATGAATATAACATGAATGTAGCAGCCGATTACATGTAGGAAGGCGAGAACTACATGGATCTTCGGAGCGAGACTTGTTGCGATCATCGCTGCCTAAACGATAACGCCATGAGGCCCGGGCTCAAGGCACACAAGACACGCCGCCAACAGAGTCTTCAGAGAATGGCATTACGGGCCTCTTGGGGGCCCGGTCAATGCCCTCACTTAGAGGCATTAACGACAGTGACTTGACCGCCCGCCAGCGCCCGGGGACTAGACAGGAACGTCAGTAGGGGTCGCCTTCTCCTCTGGATATGTTCTTCAAGCGTTCAACCCAGTCAACTTCGTCCTCGCCTCCTTCTGACATTCCCTGCGATAAGACTAAGAGCTAAGATGAGGCGCTCGGCCCGAAGATAGTGAGCGGGTAGCTGACACCGTTCTATTGGTCCGAGAATCTGCATCGTGCTTGTAAGCAGCTTCGCGAGGAAGCGGGACATACAAGACAGGATATACAAGCGCGATGGTTCCCTGCGAACAGGATTGATCTCAGGGGAAGCCCCACCTGTTCTCTATGGAAAATCTTGAATGCTGCATTAACGACCGGGTCATATTGATGAGAAAAAAAATAAGCTGCCTTATAGACGCTGTTTATATTGAACTTTGACGTCATAGATATGTAAGTAGTGTTGTGGTGCTGTAGTACAATGTTGGCTTCTAAAGAGGGGCTTCAACCTTCAACCTGTAACTACAGGATGTATCATGTTGTTCTCAACAGCAGAATCCTATTCGTTTAATTAAGAGGCCTTTATTTAAATTTCCTCGTCATCCAGGCGTTTCCCACCGCAGGCCATACTAACATATTGCGGTGTTCCAGTCCTTTCCGGTTATTATCGATGCGCGACCTACTAAATATCATCTGCGCATGTATGATGTAACGTCAATATAACCCATGCACCCATTACACAAAGGGTTAAGGGAACGATTTACCCTACACGTAAAAAGGGTATCCCGAGAGCAACTGCCTCCGAAGCCAAGTCAGCCGGCTATAGGGGCGTGCTAAGCATACATGTAAGATCCTTGAACCGAGACCAGCTGCAGCAAGATATATGTACTTACTCTCAAGATTGAGAGGTATGTCGCGCCACGTAGCCCGGTATTAAAGTCACTAGAGAAGAGCCTGTTTCGATCTCTCGTTCTTGACCGGTACAGCTTTGGCATCCACAACGCCCAGAATAGCCTCGAAATCAACTATTTGATGAGACATGCGTTTCAACTTCAATTATGCATAATACTCATGACTTTCGTAGTCCGATTTCGCGGGGTAGCTGCTGTATGTGATGTCATCGTGCGTGTATCCCTTCGACGTCCGACCGTCAAAGTCCGAGGTGTTGTACCTGGTCCCATGGGCGGATTTCGTCCAAGGCTTCGTAGCGGCGTGGTGGATTCCATGCAGCTCTCTCTTGGACACGACTTGACTGGGAATATTGATCAAGTGTCTCCCTCTTCCTGGCGTTGACCGGAGGCGTTCCCAAGTAGTTGACACCGAAGTCGTGCACTTTCACGGAGCGCGAGGTGCCGGATAAGGATGGGGGTGATCGCAGCGCTGACCACCTCCGGTCCATGTCCAATTCCCTGGCTTCTTTCCTTTCCCTAGCCTCTTGCCTTTCAAGTTTCCTGAGCTGTTTCCCCAATTCTTTATCGCGAGCGGAGGAGAAAGATGCCTCCCCAAACCTGACCGGTGAGTTAGAGATAGGCTGGGGATACATATAGTTTGTCGCCGTGCGCTCCAAGGGCACAATCACAGGAGACCTGCGCCTCTGTATAATTTCTCTGTCGATTGTTGGTATTGGGGTCGGCGATCGGCTACGAGGCATGGTCGACGATCGGCGTACACGTACTTCGTCGTCGGGGGGAGGGAACGGTGCTGGTGGGATCGGCGGCGGCGTCGGCGTCGGCGGCTGAACGTGTCGCATGCGTGAACGAAGTATCGTACGATGGCCACGGCCTTCGGCCATGTACTCTCTTGCAGTAGCGTACTTCTCTTGGAGCTTGGCTTCGTTCTCCCGCGAGCGCCTCGAAGTCGTCGGCTAGGGTTGGAACAGGAACGTTAGTATATCGATTCTTTCGCTTTGATGACTCGGCCAGCCTCACCCGACTATCATTCTTTTGCGGGTTGTGTTCGTCCGCGAAGACGAAGCCGCGGGATGGTCTGTCTTGTACCGAGCGCATCAACGCCGGCGGCCGCCTGTTTCTTTGGCAGAAGTCTGCCAGCAAGGCGGCCTGCCGTGCGTCCTCGCCTGTAGTATTGTCCCTGGATATCGTAGCGTTGATGCAGCCATCGGCGTCTGCCAGCCTGGGCAACCGTGGAGCAGGAGCGGCCATGTCCTTGTCGTCGCTGTCTCGCCGAGGCGTGGGAATCCCATGATGGCGCCCCGGATCATCCAAGTCTGTAGGGTCGGTCTTGGAGTTCCACTCATCCTCGCTCACATCGCTATAGCTGTAGCTGGAATTGTCTGAATAATATTCGGTGACCCCTTGACTGCGGCCGCTGTGTATCATAGTTGGTTTCTGGCCCTCTGTCTGTCAAATGGCAGCCAGCGTAGTGAGCCTTTGACGAAGCGAGAAGTTGCGGGGGCTTATGGCAAGTTTGGAGATGGGAGGCCTGGAGCTGAGACAGAAGAGGCCACTGCGGCTGACGGCGGCAATGCTGCCGTCTGGTTGGACGACGTCCGCGACTAGATGTATGTATGCTGGGACGAAGGCGCAGCAGGCGGGGTAAACGTCAAGAAGGCAGGGGGAGGACAGCCTCATGTTGACTCTTGGAGGGCTGAGGCTTATGTACATGCGTCCCTGGATGTGGCGAAGCACAAGAAGTCAGAGGCTGCGGGTAGTCCGTCGTCCTGGATCCCGACGGCTCCGTCTCCGACACCGAGTCCAGCTTTTCCTTTGAGCCTTCCGACTTCATCTTAGCCTCTCGGTTGTGCGTGGTTCGCTATGGCCCGGATGTGTTTGCGGTGCCCTTCAATAATTTGAAGGTGAGACGTCCGGCCTATCAGACCCTGATAATGTGAAGATGGAGACGGCGAGGATAACAGGATGAGGAACAAAATAAGAGCGTGTGCTCATTTCATCAACGGCAGGGCCATACTACGACAGTAAAGGGACCGTACGCTCAAGTCTTATATCTTTACATATACTTTGCAGTCCGTTGGAGTAGAGGAGACACGTCGTGGTTCCCCATGGTGCAGTTCTCAATGCTCTTCAGCAACAGTGACGATCGATCCAATGGGACAAATATGCGGCTGTTTTGTCCACAGCCCAGCCAGTCGAGATCAGTTTCCACGGTTTCACGTAGATGTATCCCCCGATGTCGTCAGCCATTTCTCTCTGAAGCAGCATGGCCATGCCGCTGTAGTGCTTTAAGCATTCTAACTCGGCGACACGGTGCTGCATCGCAAACTCCAAGATGCCTGCTGCAACAGCTGCCGCGATGGGCGTCGCGCAAGATGTCCCGTCCTGAAGTCGGCTTTCCCCCCCGGGCCACGCGGCCTCGATCCCTTCCCCTGGCAGCATCAAGTTCAGCCCATGACGGGCTGGCGGCGGATTGAACCGTGAAGGCCGGCCAAAGGAGTCGGAGGCGAAGACGCAGATTACCTCGTCCAGTCTCGCCGGGAATCTGATGGGCGTTACTTCGTTTGTCGTGTTGTTGGCCGCTGCTGCGAAGATCAAGATGTTTCTGGCACAGGCTTGTCTGATGGCATCGCGCATGACGCCAGCAGAAGACTCAAATCCGAGAGAGAGCGAGATAATGTCGACCTTCCAGACGTCTGCAGCGTGAGAAATAGCCTGCAAAACCTGTCAGCCGCTGTGAATCGAAGTTTCAATGAACGCCTGCTGTGGCTGACCTTGGCCACGATGACGGGGCTGTCCTTGTCTGCCCGGCTGCGTCTGAAGACGCGGCCGCTATATACTTGGGCATTGGGGGCATGTTTGAGCAGAATGGAGGTACAGTGAGTTCCATGTCCGTCCAAGTCGCCGATCCCGTCCGCTGAATCGACAAAATCATGGTACAACAAGCGTTCATCTGCCCGGGCCTCAGCTATTTCAGGGTGCGATAGGTCGACGCCCGTGTCCAGCACGGCCACCTTGACACGGGGGCACTTCTCGTCGGGATCCTTTCTGAACGCATCAACACATTTCTGAAAGGCCCTCATTTTGGCAAACCAATCCTGGCACTGCTTGCTGCTGATGGGGTGAGCTGGTCAGAAGGAAGCCCAAAAAAGGCCAAGGCAGCACAGCTAGGATCGGTCTCTTACTCGGCCTTCTCACCGCCAGCAGCCACATCACCGTTGAGTGCGATGGTGTCTGGCTCCGAGACAGTCAAGCTCTGTTCGAATTGGGGAGGACGATGAAGAGGGGGCTGGAAGTGATGATTCGAGCCCTGTTCCTGCAACCGCTGTCTCTGTAAGGCCCGCGTCATGGAGGGCAGAGTAGGCATCTCCGGAACCGAGACGACATGGGCCGACACGGAGCCGGACAAGACGTCCCGGCAGTTGAGAAGCGCGACTTTCAACAAGGCCGAGGAGCCTTTAGCCCGCAGCCGATCAAACAACTGCTGAAAGTCGGAGGGCCAAGTCTGTGCATCCCCGAGCCGATCGCCCAGGAGTGCAAGATCAATCACTATCCAGGCGCAGGGAACGTACTCAAGCAACACGATCAGGGTGTCAAACCATTCTGGATCGCTTGCCGACTGTTGGAACCGTTCGACTGTGGTAGCGAGAACCTCGGCAGCATTCTGGGGCCGTATCGTCTGGAGAAGCTGCACCGCAACCTGGCGCAAGATGCCTGGCGCGCCAAGGTCGCGGAACAGATGAGCCTCCTCGTCACGCAAGATTGCGTTGAGCAAGTAAGCCGTCTGCTGCTCTTGGGCCTCGAGATAGTCAACCAGCTCGAGGCCGAATCTGTCGACGCGTTGTGTCGACGAGAAGGTGCTCTGCAAAAGGAGCATACTTGACTCGGCGGCCGCGGCCCATGTGTGGACTTGGCTGTTTCGCCAGATATCATTGCTGTCGACGGCGCCGATAACGCCACGGCTGCGTAATGCTTGCACGGCTCTGCATCGCTCCCTCCAGTATCTCGGCACGAGAAATGGTACAGAGGGCGCGCAAAAGGCCGGCATCTTCCACAGGAGCGCATCGTCGGGGAGGACGAGGCCTGTCCACAGCGAATCGGCGGCACCTTCAGTCTTTGATCGAGCTGCGCCGGTCGCCATCAACTTGTTAGCACCTGACGATGGTCTGACTGGATGTACATGGAAGCTAGGCATGCAGACTGTCACGTAGACTTGCCGGAGAGTCGAACGTGCAGCGCGGACAGGCTGCGGGGATAAGAATCGTCCTGTTTGCGGAGGCTCTCCAGGCCCGCGTGAGAAGGCTCGTGTCCCCGGGGCTCTGCAGCTATCGCCAGCTGCCGTTGGACCTCCTGGAGGAGCCCCGTGGCGGCCATGCTCGGGATTCCATCGAGAGATTGGCAGGAGTCGATAGCATGGATTCTTCTGCAGCCAGAGCGGCATAAGGCGGCAGGGCCACGTGACGACAAGGTAACCATACCCTGACTACAGCCTCACGCGCCTCAGCTCTGCTTGGCTACTGCATCTCCCGTCTGTGGAGAGTCGCGCAATGGATCGTCGGCAGAACAAGGCGCGCAACCGCCGCACTCCCGCCTTTCTTGAATCGGCTCCGCCGCCGTCTCGCTCTCCACGGCGGCCAGAGTCGGACGTCGGGTCCGTCAGAGACGGGCCCGACAGCGCTGACGAAGCCGACGTCGAGTTTCGGGACTCCTCCGGTGAGCCGCCCCCTTGGATGTGTTCCTGGCAGGCCGCTAAATGCGACAAGCATCGCCGGATCCGCAGCCCGGATCGCGATGCAGACAGCCCATGAAGATCATCAACTGGCGAGGCGAGCTCTGCCGACTGCTCGACCTGGACCTCGAAGCATCCGACGAAGTCGTCCTCTCCGAGCTCGACACCGCTGAGGCCCTCTTGGAGGAGGCCAAGCGGCTGAGCCCCGGGGCCTCGGAGCCAGAGCAGCTCACACCACGACCCCAGGCAGTCTACCGAATTCATTGCCACCAGAACCGAGGACGGCGCAAGCTCTACCTTAACGAGCCGTGGATCTCCGAGAGCAGCTCCTCGCACCTGTCACATCTGCGGGCTGATAACGCCATCCGAAACTTTGAGCTCTTCCTCGAAAGGGGCAAGGACATTTCCTTCCTCGTCTACAAGGATTTCGAGTGCTGCGTCGAGAAAGAAGCGTCCTGGACCAATGCTCGCTATGATGACCCTGACGCCGAAATCTCGGCCCATTTTCTCGGCGAGTCCATCTCTATCGTCTCCGAGGAGCTGAGCTTGGCCCTGCAACAGCTTGCCGACCAGGCCCTGAGCGGTATTCCGCATCCCAATTTCGACACGGGGTCAGAAAAGGGCATGTCCTATCCGTATCTATGGTGGTTCCACCGCCGGCAGGAGATCTCCCAGGCCCAGGCTTGGTTGGACGCAGCCAGCCAGCTACACATCGAGGCCCTTGGTAGCTTTTTCCGCAGCCGTTTGGGCAGCGAGTGGAATATCATCGACTCTCTTATACAAAGGGGCAGGATCAGTGCCCAGTACATCGAGTACCTCTTTGTACGTCGTCTTGCTATATGTTATCGCCCACTGACGCTAATTAGCACCAGGTTCCGGGCACCATTGTCGTCTCCAAGCTGCAAGGTAGAAGTTACGCTCAAATACGAGGGCTTCTCGTGAAAAACTGGCTGGAGTTGGACAAGTTCCGTCGACCGTCGTCGGATCAGGCCCGGGCTCATATATCTGTAGGCTTTATCGGCTCTACCCATTGGACTTTTGACGGAGACTTCCACAAGAGCGAGCAAGTTCTTCGCATCGCCGTGCCCCCGGGGAGAGAAGACTTCAACATCACCGACCTCTCAATTTACCCCATCGGGTTTGCGGACGACAGGCTCAAGACTGCTCTACGAGCGCGGGGGGAGATGTACTGGAGGTGCCGCCGGCAAAGGTATATCCGATATACCAGCGACAGGGCCATGCAGAACACGGTAAGTGTTGGCTGCTTGCGCGGGGAGAAACGAACATATTCAAATCACGGTTCCCAGGAAGACCAACGTTTCATGATCGACATTCGGATCTACAAGCAAATGCATCCTTCTGAACCCGATGATTCTGATGAAGAAGCTGCCGTGTCTCGACAGGCCCTTGGGCCGAGGCAAATGTCACAAGACGACCCTTCTGCGCTAGGTGACAACTTCTTAATGTGCCTTCCGACAACCATTCCTGGGTTCAACATGCAGAAGAAAGAATGGGGTAATGCCTCCCACCGTGCTGTGTTGTAGCCTATGCAGTCCGACCTGCTAATCACATTTTCCAGCCAACTTGGAAGTTTACAACATCCGGGACGTCGAGTGGAATAGAGAAGCATTCGATCTCTTGGTCGCTGACAAAGAGACGAAGGATCTTGTGAGGGCTCTCGTCGATAACCACTGCAACATCGAGAAGAGTACCGACTTGATTCAAGGCAAGGGAAACGGGCTGTTTATTCTCCTGCACGGGTACGCACACAGTGTCTTTCCCACACGACCCGGAGATGCGGCGCCTCTAACTGGCACAGAGCCCCAGGAACGGGGAAGACGCTCACCGCGGAGACGTATGTTCGCTCCGGTCCAGCCCCTTGACTGTACAACACCAAGCTGACGTGATGGAAGCGTTGCTGAGATTGCCGAGAGGCCCCTGTATAGGGTGACCTGCGGAGACATTGGCACGAAGGCGGAAGACGTTGAAAAGGTACCATCGTCTCACTACGTCCGTTTTCACTCGTATCCATCCTGACGACCGCGATAACAGTATCTCGAGACCGTGATGCTTCTGGGGAAAACGTGGGGTTGTGGTGAGAAACTTTCTTGCCGATTGGCGTCACACTTCGTACTGAAAAGCATGTGCAGTAGTCTTGCTGGACGAGGCAGACGTCTTTCTTGAGGAGAGAACGCTGTTTGATCTCCAAAGAAATGCCTTGGTTTCCGGTAGGTTGCGGGACGACGGGCCTTGACGGTCAACGCTGACGATTCAGTGTTCCTCCGAGTTCTGGAGTATTACGACGGTGACGCATGCCCCATGTATCCCGGCGATGTGCGATGCGGTTGCTGATTCCCTAGCGGTCGAGCCAGGCATCCTTATCTTGACGAGCAACCGGGTCTGCATCTTCGACGAGGCCTTCAAGTCGCGCATCCAGCTCACCCTGCGCTACAAGAACCTCGAGGAGCCCCAGCGCAAGACGATCTGGGGCACCTTCATCTCGCGCCTCGAGCAGCATCACCAAGCGCGCCCGACGCCGCCCGACGCCCATCGACGCCGCCGCGGCAAGGAGCACGCCATCGACGCCGACGAGATACGGTCCAACATCGGCGAGCTGGCCAAGGCCGAGCTGAACGGGAGGCAGATCCGCAACGCCGTCTCGACGGCCAGGCAGCTGGCCATGTTCCGCGACGAGCCGATGCGCTACGAGCATCTGAAGATTGTTATCGAGGAGACGGCCAAGTTCGATTCCTATCTCAAGGAAGTGACGGGACTCCCCGCCGACGTGATCCAGCGAGATAGGCGGGTCAGATAGAGGTCAATATCGGCCTGCGGTACGTGCGTCTGCTGGGAAAAGCCGCAGATACCTATCCAAGTCCACTTTATCCGGGCGGCGTGTCGGATGCCGAGCGCCGCTCGGTATGTTCCTCCATCGTAGCCGACGAACTGTGGATGTCATGTGCGTGCCCTGCATATCTGTAAGAACCTTGAATGATGGTTACAGGATCAGTTCTCATGAGTACAGATCTGCACTGGGTGAAGGTGGAAAAGGCAGGTGAAATAGGGTGGGTAGGAGCTGTTGATTTTGCAACGCCAAAGATATCGAAGGTTGCACTCGCGCCGACCATCATGCAATAAGTCCAGTCTCGAAAGACTAAGCGTGCGCATCTTTTCACCATGATCGGCCTCCTAGTTCGGCTCCGAGATAGCAATGAGACTGCGTCATTCGCTGCTGCCGCTGTAAGACTGTCTCGGCTCGTCTGTACATGTATCGAGCCTGGAGATACGTGTACATGTATCCACTCTCTCAGAGCGAGTACAGCGCGAATCGATTCTCGAAATAGGTTGCTCTTCAAGAGTTGAAGGATATAAGAGCCCTCTCGGTTACCTTTCATGAGCTTCGTCTCACGGGGGGGTGCGGTGCCCACATGTAGTGGTCAATGCCGACGGGATCAGCACGGACTGGGCCGCGATTCCGCATATCGGCTCCAAGGCCCAGGGAGACATGACTGACATGTCTAATAACGCTTACACATGATGGTGGATGGGGGAAAGAGGCATTGTACAAAGTACATAACAGGGGATATGCTCGATGCGGACATAGAGCTCAGCCGTCTGGTCAGTCCGTCCTTGCTTGGAATAGGGAAACGACCAGGCTTTCTATAAGGTATTTATCGATCTTCTAAAACATAGACCGAGATACCGAATTATCGATGAAGTCCAGAAAGGCTGTCGGGAACGCGCCGCTGCCTCCGGTGGGCTCGCCTATATGTAAGTAGTTGGCCGCTTATAGGCCTGCTGTTGAACCCTCCGGTCCCACTTAACAGCAAACCTTCCGATCCTGGCTCTGGTACCCATTAACTTCAAGGTAAGCGGCGCATCCAGGTAGATCCTTGCGGCTGCCGCCTCCTAAGCATAGGTATTCAGGATGATTGCATCAAGGCCTAGGTAATAACGAATTTTATTAAGTTGCAGCTCGAAAATTATTATGGATGTGGAGGTATGTATATACGAATCGAGTGAGTATGTCTACAGCACCAGACGGTGACATGTCATTGTTTTATGAGTGGTACTGGCTTCTTATTCGCCTGTCTGTGAATGTGGCGAAAAGCACCTCGGCCTTGGATGTTGAAAGTGAAGCGTCGATACGTGTATTGCTCAAGTTGCTTCTGCTCGATTCGTTGTGAGATCATTGTCTTGATCATACACCTCCTTCGCCTATTCAATCCAGTGCTACAAATATATATGTATGGAATGAAAGGTTCATCTCATGACAAGGCCGACGCCCAGGCGTATAAGAGCCCCAGAGGGGTATGCCCTTCAGGAATGAGGAACAGAAAACATTAGCTCTTATTCACGAAGGGACATGTACGGCGTTTTCCATATACTCTAACCTAACGTGGCTATGTGGTTTTTCACTTGAGAATCCTTTTCGGAAGACTACATGATTGGAGGTGACGACGTCTATGCAAAAGCAGGATTTCAGGTCGACTTGACACATGTGCGCCAACGCATACATGTACCTGGTCACGAGCTTGACCTCCTTAGATCATGTTCTTCGTGGCACCGATGAATGTTGCAGAGTCGGCTACGGAATAGTCTACATGTATTCATATAGCATTTCTAAATTCCACATGTTCTATGACGCATCGAATTTCAGGATGTCGCCCAGGTTGTACCAGTATAGGTTGGGGTACACTCGGCGCGCGGCCCAGACTTCGTCGAGCATTTGCTTGGTCCTCTCGAAAAAGGGGGTCGAGTATCGCCCAGTGGGCGATAGATTCCGTAGCCAGCATGCGCGCTCGTCGGCCTCGTGCAGCTCGAGACAAGCAATGGACAGGGCCAAGTCGACGGAGCGCGGCGCCGAGCCCGTCGTCAGGAGCGTCATGTCGAGCAGGGACAGGATGCTGTACGCGAGGGCCAGGGCCGCCTCATCCTGGCACCAGAAGGGATACCGCAGCCGGTGAAGGACGATGAGGGCGGCGATGCGCATGACCTGGGCCTGGCAGATGAGATGGGCCACCTCGCTGGCGGAGAAGCGGTCGTCGAGCGCGTCGGCCAGCCGGGGCCGCCAGCCGCGGATGGCCAGCTCGAGGGCGAGGAGAGGCTGCGCGACATCGGCGGCGGCGGCCCCGTGCCGCATCGCGTGGCTCAGCTCGCAGAGGTCGTAGAGGTGCGGCAGAAGGCCGACGCAGAGGCCGACGAGGCTGTCGACCTGGGTCGTCGTCGGCGGGGGCCGGATGCGCAGCGTCGGGGCCGAGGTCCGGAACAGGCACTCGGCCATGTCGCTCATGGCCAGCTCGTACAGGAACGAGGCGCCCTCCAAGTGCGGGCTCACGCAGCCCAGGTCGTAGACGGGCTTGACCAGGTTGAGCGTCTGGCTGCAGATGGCGCGCACGTCGCGCACCCGCACCTTGTAGGCAAAGGTCAGGATGACGCCGCCGAGAAGCAGGCAGACGGAGACGTCGTCGCGGTTGCGGACCTGGAAGGAGCACAGGCTCGCGAGCGCGGCCGAGGCGCGCCGGAAGCCATCGTCGAGCCGGCCGCCGTCGTCTTCCCAGGCCAGCGCGACGGCCAGGAAGGCGTCCTTGAGGACCGGCTTGAAGCTGAACAGGTGCGAGGCGAGACAGCGGCGATGGGCCTCGCAGAAGCCCGGCCCCAGCAGGAACTGCTCGTTGAACTTGTCGGCGAGGGCGCGGTCGAGCAGGCGCAGCTCCGGGCCCGACAGGTCCCCGTTGACGCTCAGGCTGCGCTCCAGGACGGGACCGCGCGTGTCGATGCGCTCCGTCGTCGGCGGAGAGCCTCGACTCTGGACGATGCTGCTGCCGCTGCTGCTGCTGCTGCTGCTGCTGCTCGAGGGTGCCCTCTCGGCTCCGGCATCACGTCGCGGCCGGCCCGGATTCCTATGAGGGCGGTCGCTCTGGCAGGCGTAGCGCAGCCGCGCGCATCGCTCGCACTGCGCCCTGCCCGGCGTCCGGCAACAGCGTTCCTTGCTGGCGTGGCAGCGGTCGCAGGACCACCGCCGCTGGGATTGGTGGACCATGGCTGATGTCTGTAGGCACACAGCCGCCGAGGGCGAATCCGTCTTCCTTATGGTCGTCGTCGTTGGACACGAAGGCCATGCTTGAAGCGGGCCCAGGGTGTGGAGGGTGATTAATGGCATGGAGTTATACGTGCTATAGTAGATATAAGGCTGGAAGCGAGGAATCTGGGAGGTCACATGAGTCAAGTCACGTCGGCTGTTGTCGAGTAATGGCTATGTTCGACTCCATGCGCCCCCCTTGGCCTTGTGGGCAGCAACTTTTGCATGGGCTCTACTGGGTTCACCCTTGAGCAAGTTGGCCGCGTACGGTCAAGTGAGATCTGGACTCCATAGCAGCTCGACGCACTACACTGGCCCCAGTACATCTCAGGCTCGTCCCGTCAGTGCCGGCTACATGCGATGATATACATGTATGTATGACCGTAGCTGCCGTAAGGGTGGAATCTTAGCTGAGGATCCGGGTGAAAGAAGTTTGCTTCGACATCTGGATAATCCAACGATCGTATTGTTATCGCGAGTTGTCCGACTCTTCGAACTTCAGTCATCCATGGCTGCGTATTCTATAACCTCATATCACGTCCCTTATAACATGGATCCTTGGTGTAGAAAGTTGGGTCAAACTATGTAGCTGCCTACCATGTAGCCACACGAAATGGGTTCAAAAGTACTCTGGCCTGCAGGGACAAGAAGTCTCGATGTTGGCCCGCAGCGGGCACCCCTTGTCGAGACCTGGGAGCGGTAATATCAGCGAAGTCGCGGGAACGATGCCAAGTCTGACAGGCGCCATCAAAATCAAGACGTGTGGGCAGTCGTCGTTGCCGGCGCCGATGTCGAGGGTCCGGTAACGCCGATCGGCGCCGTAGGCCTCCGACGTGCAGACTTCCGTCGATTCACCGTGCCGAGAACGCAGTCGCAGGCCATCCTGACGTCGCGGACGTCGATGCAGCCATCGCGCAGGACCGACCACTTGGCAGGGACAGGCTCATCGTCACCGACGTCAAGCAACTTGCGGCGCGCGCGACGGCAGAAGCGAGAGACCTGGTCGTGGGTAGTGGCATCCAAGCCGCGGTCGATGGCCTGGATGCATTTGCCTTGACACCGAGGGAACGTCCACTCGCTGAAGGGATGGGCGCAGCGGCAGGCCTCTCGGAGAGCGGCTCCGTCGCGGCACGAAGCCGCGAGCCCCGACACGGCCGCCTTGGGATCGAGCGGCTCGAACGCCAGGTTCCGCAGCTGCTGGCGGCAGAACATCTCCACCGCGTCCGGCCGGTGCCCGAGGCTGCGGTGCAGGCCGCGGTAGCACTCGTCGGGCACGCACTCGGGCCGCTGCCACTGCGTGCCGACGCAGCGGCAGGCCGACCGCACGGCCGCGGCGTCGAAGCACATGGTGCCGAAGCGGAACCGGAGCCCGTCGCGCTCGGCCGCGGCCGGGCTCAGGCCCAGCGTGCGGTTGCAGAAGCCCTCGACGGCCTGCTTCGAGTCCTCAAAGTACTCCTGCATCGGCCCGTAGCAGTCCTCGTGGCCGCACGCGAACGGCGGCTCGTGCCGCGGCAGCATGCAGCTGCAGGCCTTGGCGAGGTCGTCCATCTGGCAGCCCAGGCTGCCGACGTCGGCCGCGAGACTCTCATTGTAGAGCATGCCCTGACTCTGGAAGCTTGCACAGAACTTGCTCGCCCGCCCGCCAAAGTTGTCGTCCAGGATCTGGTAGCACGACGCCGCAGCGCACCGCTCCTCCATCTCGACGGCCGGGTCCGGCAGCGCGCAGCGGCAGGCCTTGAGCTGTTCTCGGTAGCTGCACTTCGGCATGGGGCCCAGGCTGACGATGGCCGCGCTCCGGCCCTCGAGCATGGCCCTGCAGTGTTCTCCCGTGCCCTGGCCCAGGAGCAAATCCATGGCAACGTAGCAGTCGTCTTTCTGGCATTGCGGGAACTGCCATTCACGGTCCGCCGGCACGGCGCACCGGCATGCCTCTCTCCTCTCGCCCAAGTCTCTGCACTCGTCGACGCCTTCGAGCGCCATCGCAGGACGAAGCCTTGTCGTCAGACGGTCATAACCGTGCTCGGCGCTCAGCGACCAATTGCCGTACGTGCCCAAGTAGCAGAATTCAACAACGGCTTCCCTGCCGCCAAGCTTCTTCGCCATTCCCTCGTAACACGTCGTCGCCGCGCGCTGCGCCTCTTTTGCGAGGCAGCTGCAGGCAATGCTCAGAGCGCTTGGACTTCCGTCCTCGCCTGCCTTCGTCGAGCATTGAGCTGAGAAGCGGCCCAGATCTGGGTTTTCGATCGCGGGCACCATCGACCAATCTATGCCGTCTGCCGTTGCCCGCTTGCTCTGACGGTCGCACAAGGCTGTCAAGGCCCGCT
The DNA here is from genome assembly GCA_002591385.1 of Cordyceps sp. RAO-2017. NCBI lineage: Eukaryota > Fungi > Ascomycota > Sordariomycetes > Hypocreales > Cordycipitaceae > Cordyceps > Cordyceps sp. RAO-2017. Next base: position 15,025 of record NJEV01000165.1, on the reverse strand, counting down.
GGTTGCCCGAAAAGGCTTCCCGGAGGAATGGCACGCAGTCCATATCAGCGCACACAACATCAACTCGGCTCTGCTCCCGGCCTTGGCCTGGAACCCGAGTCAGCATGCATTTCATAGTCATCAGTCAACGTGTGGTGTAGATGCGGTCGACGGACCGAAAGCGTTCGCGGCAGACGCCACCATCAAGGCAAGTCCTTTCATACTCTAGTTGCGTATAAGTCACACGGTAGCCTTCGTCGAGCAGTGAGCAGCTGCACCATTACTATTTAACCTTGCAGCGTGATCGATATCCGGCTGTCGAGCCCTGTTCCATGTCGCCGTCTCTTGAGTTAATAACTTGAATAAATCGCCCTCTTCTTTCCTTCTCGGAACTAATGCGGAGAAGACATGCGACTGGACGCCCTCTACATTTAGCCATTGCTTCTCTCTATCCACTGGCTTTGCTTCATGTCGCCGCCCCTGATCTTATCGTTCATACGTTATGTCCCGTCGGCGTGCTTTCAGTCTCTACTTTGGGCATTCAATCTAGAAGCCAGCACTTATTTACATTCCGGCCGTGATACTGTTCCTGGAAAAAGAGCAACGTTGCACGACGGCCCACTAACGCTATATAGTCGTATCTTGTCGGATGAAGTCCGTGACGCTCGCCCCGGCGGCCCGCTCTGCGGTTTTTGTCACGGTGGCTAGGGAGGTGAAAACCTTGCCCCTTGGCAAGAACAACAGAAAATTGATATATCTGTGAGCACGTCTTATCCGGACTCTCAAGGCAGGACCGCAGGTTTTGATGCAAAGTGGCGAGACTGTACACGAATAAAAACGACCATGAATGTAAAGAAGCATATAAAAAGAAGCGACGTCAGAACATACATGTAGTCTCGGCTGGTGATAGATGATCAATGGCAACGTAGGATCTCTTTGGGGCTAAGACGAATATAAAGGGTATGCTGATAGTCCTATAAATTCTCCCATGTTTCCTAACCGGGATGAAGCACTGTAAGGGATGTGTGGGAGGTAGAGCCACTATCCTTCACTATGCTAGATGCTAAACTTGGCCGTTTATATGGTAGACTGTCGCCCGGTCTACCGAGGCAGAACGAGTAAAGGGTGGCGCAACAGTCAGGCATTCTTTTTTGCAAAAGCTAAACGTCAACTATCAGTAGTTGTTGGACGATCATACGCACATTTCCCCCTCGCGTACGCAACTTTCCCTTGCGTAAGGCGTATGGATTTCCCCCTTGCCTCGAGACCTTCGGACGTACGATAGGGAGACGGCATCGCCATCTCCTAGCCCGTACGTTAAGCTGAATAGGTAGAAGCTCTCGCTGTGAAAGGGGCCGCCCCCTCTGCCTTATATGGCGAACAACAAGAGGCAAAACACGACAGTTGTGATAGAGAATCTGCGGGCGACGTAGGATCTCTTGAGGATAATGATAAATATAGTCAGCGGTCCTTTCGTGTCTTCTAATAGCTATAAAGTGCTGTCAGAGATAGGTGGGAGGCAAAGCGCGTCCGTCTGTAGGACTACCTACGTATCAAGTCGATTCAACTACCTTCAATGCTACGTACGTGCATGCACCTACGTTGACCAACAGTTGTATTCCCCCACGTTTCTATACAAGAACTAGGACAGAATCGAGGAAGAAGTAGATGTAGGGAACCTGAGAGTAGGTCCAGCAAGCTCTAACTCGTTACAACTAAAGGCACGCAAAGTTCTTGCATATACTTGCGATTCCTGTTCCCGATCCCTCCCCTTCTCTCTGTCTTCCTATTATATGCAAAGGGCACGAGAAGCAGAGAGTATAAGGAGCAGGGAGAGCACGGTGGACACGCGAGGTATACAAGGCAGAGGCAGGAAATGCACGTACGATAGAGGCAGGCATAAAAGACGTAGGTAGGCTTATAGAAAATTATGCAGATTAGTATAAAATATATTTAGTCCATACAAAGAGAAGCTTGTAATTGCTATGTACGCTGATAACAGAGGCCATTTTCTAACAGCTTCGCGGATCCTTGAGATTCAAAGCGAGAGACTTTATTATCGCATTAGCACTGACAGCGAACAACAATGCCGAATGCTTCTTACCCCTGAAACTGGACTATAAAGCAGCGTTATAGTTTGATATCTTCTCTAAATCCTACTCTTTGTGTATTCTATGCACGATGCCCCCAGCAGCACTATTATCGAAGTCGCACGTGGACGGTACGATTAGATCCCTCTGTTAAGACGTGAAGAGCAGCATTCCCCCCCTTCCTAACAGAACCGAACGAGGAGAGCTAGCTATGCTGCAGAAATAATTGGGTAAAATGGACAATGGACTCGTGCTAAGTCAAGTAGCGCGCGCAATTTTACCGCAGAGATGCGAATAAATTCAAGAAAATAGCCTGGCTGTCCTTACGTTAGCAAGAGAAGACTTAGCTTAGAACATTAATGGATTCTCCCGTGCAGAGAGAAGAATATGGGATTTCTAGAAAGGACAGATAGGAGCTTTTAAAGATAGGATAAGCTAACAAAAAAAAAACAAGGGCGAACACTTTACACCGAATCCTAACCTCGCAGGGACGCGTCTGCATATATTCTGGACTTATATGTTATAGCACCCTGTTAGAGGTGTAAAGATATGTGCAATCTCGGATAGTGGAAAACTTCCTAACCGGATTTAAATATGGGGCTTCGCCGGCTGGCGATCCACCCTGGTATGTGCCAGGAGACTAACCCACCACTCGGCCATCGCTCGAGCGCTCGGTGCTCGCAATTATAGGTGTGACGCTGTATCTTGCAATATAATCTGCTCCTCTTCACAGCACACAAAATAGCCACGCACCATCACATCGCCCCAGCATCGCGCACGCACGCTCCCGACACCAAGTGCCGCGGCAGAGACGGCACCGGCACC
>NJEV01000165.1:0-11886 GCA_002591385.1 Cordyceps sp. RAO-2017 | reverse complement strand
GAGGGGGGGGGGGGCCTCTCACAGGAGGATGGTGCCCCGGACTGACTCGCTGCGGGATAGCACGATGCCGGGGGGGCGGGAGAAGAGGGAGCGGAAGAATGAACACGAAAAAAAAAAAAATTGAGCCTCCTATCGTACAGAAACGCATACCCAGCTTAGGGGCCACTAGGTCCTGCGAGGGACAACAGGTGAGGTAACAAAAACAAACAAGGCAGGGCGGCGGGCGCCTGGCCGTCGTCGTCCGCTGCTTCACGATATTTTTCGTATTCGTCATGTCAATCAGTGCGTCACGATCCGTACTGCCTGCAGCATGAGCCCGAAGATCAGGCCGCGGGCGACCTCCTCGATCTGGAGGCAGTCGAAGACCCTGCCGAGCGCCTCGCCCGTCGCCGCCTGGCCCATGACCCCCATCAGGGCCGCCGGCATCCCGCTCTGGATCAGCAGCCGCCGCGCCTTGACCGCCAGCTTCTCCTTCTCGTCGGCCGTCAGCTCGGCCGGCCACGTCGCCCGCTCCTCCTCCGTCGGCACGCTGTTCTCCCGCAGCTTGCGTAGCGAGGCCGCGATGCCCGCGTCCGACGTGTTGGCGTCGAGCACCGACGTCTGGATGAGCGACTGCACCGTCAGCAGCGACGGGTTCCCCGGGCGCAGGAGAAACGACTTGGCGGCCGTCAGGAGCGTCCGGCGGATGTTCCAGGCCGACGAGAGCGTGTACATTTCGTTGATGACGGCGAACAGCAGCTCTACCGCCACCCGCGTTTCCTGTTCCGACAGTTGCGAGTATTGCTTGCCGGGCTTGGCCGCCGCCGCCTTTTTGCCGCCGCCGCCGCCGCCGCCGCCGCCGCCGTTGGTGGCCGGCGTGAGAGGCGTGAGGTTGCTCGCGCTCTGCCCGCTGCCTCGGCGGGTGTGGTGGCTGGCCGTCGCACCCTCGTTGGTCTTGGGGCTCGCGTCCCCGCTGTTGACCGACGCCTCGTAGTCGTCTTGTATCTCGTCGGGCGGCGGCGGCAACTTCATGAACTCTATGCTCGTCATCGACGGCGACTGCAGCGGGGCCAGGCTGGACGCTCGGCTGTGCTCCCTGCTGGGGCGCGCGCTGGCCGAGGCCGAGCCGGAATCCATCCGGTCCAGGCGGCCGGCCCGGCCCATGTCGACGTCCGTCTCGATCTGCGACTGATGGCTCATCCGTCTGTCCATCGGCGGCACCTTGCCGGGCTGGGTGGAGATGACGGACGAGCGCTGGCTGTCTATGCTGGCACGCTCCGACCGGACCGGAGACTTGGCGCCGACGACGGGCGAGTGGCCGGATATGGACAGCCGGCTGGAGCTCGGCGTCAGATCGACCGACTGGTTTGTCGACTTGCGGGCCAGCCCGGGGAAATTGCCAAAGACGCCGCTGACGCCGCCCACCAGGTTCTTGCCGCCCTCGACGGCCCCCTTGGGCCCGTTGGTGAGCACGTCCAGCATGTTCTTGCCGACGGTGTCCCAGCCAAACGACTTGGAGTTGCCATGGGTGTGCCCCTGGCTCTTCTCCAGGAATCGCTTCATGCCCTCGCTCTCGGCCAGCGACAGATACCAGCACGCGTCCCGCAGGTACCTCTCCAGCTCGCCGCGGAGCGACTCCCTGGTGTGGATCCGCCAGCCAGGGAGCTCCTTGTGCAGCTCCGTGAAGGCGGTGGCGCCCGAGATGGTCGCGATGCGCCGCAAAATCTCGTGCAGCGTCTCGAAGTCGGAGTACCTCCTGACGATCATCCATCCGGGATGCACCGCCGACGCCGGCTCTACCTGGATCAGGTAGTCCCAGGTGGGCTTGTTGCGTATCTTGCTGTTGTCGCCGGTCGCGTCGTCGTGAAGGGTGAAGGAGGCGTTGTGGAGGGTGGGCGACGTCTTCTTGGGCGGGTCGTCTTCCGCCACGCCGCCCAGGGGCCGGGGAACGATCTGGTCGAAGCTGGTAAACGACTGTCCACCAGCCTTGGGCGGGGAGGAAGAGTCCTGGCTGGATGCAGCCGCGTTCGACCGTGGCGTGATGGGTGCGTACTCGATTTCGCTCCTCGACAGGAACTCGTCGGACGGCGTAGTCCGGAGCGGGCTCCTGTTGCTGTTGGACGTGATCGGTGTTGGGGCCTTGTCCGCGATGCCCAGGTCGGGTTTGCTGGAGATGCCGAGGTCTCTGATCGGCAGGGTCTCCTTGCCCTGCTCAAAGGGCGGCAGCGAGGCATCCGCCAGGGCGGGCTCTCTTATGTGCGGCGCTTCTTCCAGTCTGGACGACCGCCCTTTCCCCACGTCTGCGCCCGTCTCTTCCAGTTTTTCGTCGGCCTTGCTGAGCTTCTTCTTGTGGCCCGACGAAGACTCCTTCCGCCGACTGCGCTCGACCTCGGCGCTCGCTCGAACTGGCTTGGCGATGCCGATGTTGCCGACGTTTCCGTCCAGGTCGGCGAAGACATTGTTTCCGCCCGTATCGCGACCGGTCTGCATGCCGACGTCGATGGCCTGGTTGAGGTCGGGCTCGCCAGCCTCCAGCAGATACACGATCCAGCCGTTGATCCACTCGGCCTTGCTGCACGTCTGCAGCGTCGTCTCGAGGACCGAGTTGGCCAGGATCTCGCGGAGGAAGACGCGTGCGGGATCGCAGTTCTGGCAGTTCTGGTCGAGAAAGCCGAGCAAGTCTTCGGCGACCAGCTTGAATTTCGCAGCCTGCTGCCTCTGGTTCAGGAGGTTCGCCAGGCGCGAATCCGGATTCGTCGCGAGGTAGTTGTAGACGGCATCGGCGGCCGTCATGTTGGTGTCGGGGGGCAAGTCGGCGAAGGCGGCGGCGAGCTCCGACATGAAGACGATGATGATGGAGGAGCAGTTGGTCAACAGGTCGAGGAAGGCATCGGCCGGCCGCTTCCGGGTCATCCGGTTGGAGACGGCGAGCAGGTATGCATTGAGCACCTTGCGGCAGGCGAGAGGAAAGGAGTGGTCGGTGGGTACGATGGGCGAATACCACCACTTGACGTAGTCTCGGATGACGGCATCGACGAGGCCGCCGAGAGCCTCTCGCGTCTCCGGGCGGAAGTCGTCAAAGGCCTTGAGGGCAGCGGCGTCGTCCTGGCTATCCTGCGGAGCACCAGCGGCGTCGCCATCCCGCGGACGGTCTTTCTGCAGATCGAGCCAGACCCTATCCAAGATCTCGGGGCCCTTTTCGCCACGGACCGCCCGCGCGATGTCCGGGTGTTTGGCCTCGAGCGAGGCGAAGGCGATGACGCCGCCCACGGCGCCGATGACCAGCAGGCCTATCCGTCCGAGGATGGCGTAGGTGACGCCGGAGAAGGCGACGGCGATACCGGCGAGCGTGCCGGGCGTGGCGGTCGAGATGAAGTGGAGGCCCTTGGCGGTGAGGTCGGGAGGGGCAGCAGAGGGGGACGGCGTCGGCGGCCTCGGATCGGGTGCGAGCTTTCCGTCGGGTCGCTTCTGGTCGAGCCGCTCCAGCACGCCGTTGGCCAAGATGGCTTCGGCAGCGGGAGCTGGGCCGGCCGAGGGAGCGGGCGGGTGCGTGTCGCCGCCAGAGGTGGAAGCCATGGCGGAAATCAGGGCCCGTATCGGGCCACGGCGGCGGCGTCGACGGCGGCGACGGCGGCGGCGACTACGGCACCTCGGGACGAGAGCGTGTCAATCGATGCCGACAAGCTCAAACCATAGCATGCGCTGGGGTGGTTCGATGGACAGTGACGATACGGCGATGCGATATGGCGATGCGATATGTCGATGCGATATGGCGATGCGAGACGCAGGGTTGGTGTCGCGACCAGATCGTTTCGAGAAAAGCTGAGTGTGCCTGAACTTTAGCAGACTCGGAGCCTCTGCCATTCCCATGGCCACAGCAGCCACCTGCCTGCATCCGTCAGGGGAGCCCAGCAGAGCGGACCCTGGCCTCCCCCCCCTACAGGGCACTAATTTTAGCGGACGGCGTGCTCTAAGCTCGGGATTTGCAGCGGGCCAGCGGCGCATGTGGGTGCCGGCCACTGCCACCCCTGTGGCATTCCGGAATCCAACACGAGAGCGTTTTTCTTTCTCCCAGGCATGATTCGAGTCGCATGGGAGTGGATACTGTTCGTCGAGTCTCGACAACGATCACTCGACCGTTATACTGCTGGATGGCCTACATGCCTGTGATGCGGCTCTGGGTACAGGCATTCTAGTGTCGGAACGCCCGTCTACAGGGGCATCCTATGCCGTGCGTGGGTGGGGCGGATTGCCAAAGATCCGCAACCGTCGGTTGTTGCGTAGACGGGTCACGTGCTTTGGCGTTGCGCTGCCCACCTCAGTCATCCGTCGCGTCTCCCCGCCAAAACGAGCAGGCCGAGAAAAGAGTCAGGCACAGAAACTCGCAGCTCAATCGCCGGCCTACCGAAATTTCCATCCGAGACTCGGCGCGCGGGGGCACACCAAGAGAGAAGCCGAAGCTTGACCTGTCCATCGTCCGCCCTTCCGTCTCACGCGCCGCATGTCTTCCCACTCCAAGAAGCGCAGGGCCAGCGCCGCCGAGGCGTCGGACGGCGAAGGCGAGCCGCCAGTCGCTCCGAAGGCGGCCAAGAAGAGCAAGCACGGCGCCTCGGCCACGGCGCCCGACGGCAAGGACGACGACGGAAATCCGTTCTGGGAGGCAAATCCGACCGCCCTCCCGCCCGCTCCCTCACGCAAGCTGACGTGGCGCCGCAGCTGTCGAGCAAGCGACGCGTCGGCGTGTCGCAGTTCAAGAGCATGTGCCTGGTCAACGTCCGCGAGTACTACGAGAAGGACGGCAAGCTGCTGCCCGGCAAGAAGGTGGGTGGCGACGGCGCCGCGTGCCGGTCGCCGCGCGGCAAGGCTGACGGACGCTCCAGGGAATCTCGCTGTCGGTGGAGCAGTACGGGGCCCTGCTGAGGGCCGTTCCCGCCATCAACGCGAGCCTGCGCGCCATGGGCCAGTCGGTCGACGACGTGCAGGTCACGGGTGACGATGCCGCCGCCGCCGCCGCCAAGCCCAAGCAGGCAAAGTCCAAGCCATCCAAGGCCAACATCGAGGCGACGAGCGACGAGGACGAGGGCTAGGCGTCCATCCCGTCTGTGCCGCGGTCCGCCAAGCACGGCCGCAAATCCAAGAAGCCGGAGTGAGAGGGAGGGCAATTGGATGAGGATGAAGCATGACACGGGGAGTTTTGGGCGTTGAGTTTTACTGGCATGCTAGTCATGACCTGGCGGGGGCACGTCGTCTGCATGTATGTAGCCAGGACGAGGGACGGCATATTCCGGGCTGCACACGCGTGCACGCACGGCAGCCCGTATCTGGGCCGCAGCACTGAAGAGGGCCACGAAATACATGGATGCGTCACGATGCTTTAGCGTTTCTGCACGGAGCGTGCCGCAAGCTTTTCTGCCCGTCTGTTGGCCTGTCAGGCTCGTCGGCGACGAAGGCGGCACATGGTTCTGTCCCTCGACTCGGCGCGACCCTGTTATCAGCGACGCTGCTCGTTTGTTTTGACGGGGCAACGCAGTTGTCGATTGTCATGACGGCCCGCTGCCAACTCGTCGTCATGCAGCTTGCCAAGATGGCGACCCTTGCATCTTCGCCCCTCGCTATGCCCCGTACGTAGATACCTTAGTTAGTTGTACAACGTACTGGTCTTCGTGGGTAGTGCAAATGCGATTGTAGTTTATGGCGGGTCGTTAATCCTTTACTTGCATCCAGCGCTAGCCATTAGCCGTGCTCCAAATTCCGGGCCTCGCGAGGAGGCATTCCACGCCCATCACCGCTACCCCTTTCGCCTTTCCTCCCCCCTTTTTTTCGTATCTCCAATTCTTTTTTTTTTTTCCTTTCTGTTCAACAACTCAATCAACCGATCGGGTGTCCACTCCCTTCTCCTAATTCTCGTCGCTCGTTTCTTCTCTTTGGCTTCATGAGAACGCCAACGCTCGTTACCCCTGACTTCCGTGGTCCCGGAACCTTCGTCTCCCGCATTTGGCCTTTGTTCCGCCCGACCAAGACACCGTCGTTATTGTCGACAACACCAGGCAACCCCCCTCGGGCCTTACCACTTGCAGCCGCACGAGACGCGACGCTTGACTCCGAGCGGCTTCCTCGACCGGCCGTCCCCCCGCCTGACTAGCAGCCGGCGGGCGAACGGCGGCTGAGGCTGTCTGCCTTGTCTGGACGACGAGGGCAAAAAGCGCTCGACGCCGAGACCGCACCGTCTTTCCTCGGGAGGATCTGTATACGCGCGAACGGCCCTCCCCCGCCCAAAAAAAAAATCGAGACTTGAGCTATCGCGAGACACCGAGCTGCAAGGAGAGACACCGAGCCGTGCGCCGTCATGAAGGTCTGGTGGCGCCTGGGCCTAGGCCGCGTCGAGTCGGTGGACGACTACGAGGGCGTCCTCGTCCCGCTACACGAGGCGCATCTGCACAGCTACTCGGCGCGGACGCGCAGCACGGTGCAGCTCTTGGCTCCCGAGAAGACGGTCGACGATGATGACGACGACGATGACACGGAGAAGCAGGGCATGCTGGCCGAGGACGGCGGCGCCGGGTACAGCATTGACGGCCTGCGCAGGGAGATGAGGGAGGGCCGGCGCGGCCGCTGGACCGAGTACGAGAGTAGGTTGTCGTCGGCGACCGGCTCGTGTCCCGCTGCTGACGATGCCGCGGCCAGTCAAGTCCAAGCTCATCAACAAGGCCATCCAGGACATCGGCATGGGGCCCTACAACTGGCGCCTGTTCGTCCTGTGCGGCTTCGGCTGGTTCGCCGATAAGTGCGTGCCCGAAAAAAAACCAATCCGTCTCCGTCCTTGCCCACCCGCTGACTCGTCGCTCTCGTCGTCTTCACAGCCTATGGTTGCAGGTACGCGCAGCACCCCTATGTCCTCCCCGACCGCGGTCACGGCAGGAGAAGGGTGTAGCTTGGCTGACGACGAGGTGTGTGTTTGGCGACAGGGCGTCTCGCTGTGTCTGCCGTCGCTGTCGGCCGAGTTCGGGCTGTCGGAGAAGACGGTGCGGTACACGACGAGCGCGCTGTTCGTCGGCCTGTCGGCCGGCAGCTTCACCTGGGGCATCGGGTCGGACCTGATGGGGCGGCGGATCGCGTTCAACGCGACGCTGCTCATCACCAGCGCCTTCGGGCTGGCGGCCGCCTGCGCGCCGACCTGGGCCGGCGTCTGCCTCCTCTTCGCCGGCGCCGGCTTCGGCGTCGGCGGCAACCTGCCCGTCGACGGCGCCCTGTTCCTCGAGTTCCTGCCGGACGCGTCGAGCGCGCTGCTGACGCTGCTGTCGGTCTGGTGGCCCGTCGGCCAGCTGGCCTCGTCGCTGGCCGCCTGGTGGCTCATCGCCGGCTGGCCAGTCGACCAGGGCTGGCGCCTCTTCGTCGCCGCCATCGGCCTGCTGACCTTTGCCATGTTCGTCGTCCGCTTCTTCTACTTCCACCTCTTCGAGTCGCCCAAGTTCCTGCTCAACCGCGGCCGCCAGGCCGAGGCCGTCGCCGTCGTCCACGGCATCGCCCACCGCAACGGCGCCAAGACCTGGCTCACGTCCGACATCCTCGACCTGGTCGCCGTCGTCGCCGCCTCCGCCGACGACGAGGACCGCAACCGCCCCGTCGCCCCCGTCGTCGCCGCCGCCTCCGGCTCCGGCCTGCTCCGCGACAAGGTCCGCGGCTTCGTCTCGCCCGACCGGCTCCGCCCGCTGTTCCGCTCGCGCGAGCTCGGCCTCGCCACCGGCCTCGTCTGGTTCTGCTGGGCCAGCATCGGCATGGGCTACCCCCTGTTCAACGCCTTCCTGCCGCAGTACTTGGCCCGCCACGGCGGCGGCGGCGGCGGCGGCGGCGTGGCGGCGTCGTCGGACACGGCCCCGATCTCGGGCGAGACGTACCGCAACTACGCCATCGCGTCCGTGCTCGGCGTCCCCGGCAGCCTGCTGGCCGCTTGGCTGGTGGACCGGCCGTCGCCGCTGCTCGGGCGGCGCGGCACCCTGGCCGGCTCCACGCTCGTCTCGGCCCTCTTCCTCTTCCTCTTCGCCGCGCTCGGCACCACGCCCGGCGCCCAGCTGGCCTTTTCCTGCGTCGAGGCCTTCGCCCAGAACATCATGTACGGCGTCCTCTACGCCTTCACCCCGGAGCTCTTCCCCGCGCCCGTCCGCGGCGCCGGCACCGGCGTCGCCAGCTTCCTCAACCGCCTGACGGGGCTGCTGGCCCCCGTCATCGCCGCCACCATGCCCGGCGACGGCGCTACCGCGCCCATCTCCGTCTCCGCCGTCCTCATCCTCGCCGCCTTCGTCGGCATGTGCCTCATCCCTATCGAGACGCGCGGCGCCCAGCGGCTGTGAAGGCTGTTACTTTTCTCGAGAATCTAGAGCTTCATCATGTCGGAAAAAAGACGTTCGAATGAGGAAGCAACGTTTGTATAGTAAACATGGGGATAGACGGCATCGGGATAGATTAGAACCTTGACGTCGGGTGGTTCGTTCATCGTAGATATTGGCTCCGACAGCCAGAAAAAACAGAAGAGGACCGGCAACTTGGGTTTTGCTTGCTGTCCAGCCTACGCGGTCGAGTCATGACACTACACATCACCGCGAGTCGATTGGCTAGACAGAAAACCGTCGTAGGCCTACACACGCGACGTAAATAGGCTTGTCTTTTCATCTTCTTTCTGTCATGAGAGACGAATGCAGCTACGTCGTCGATCTAAGCAAATCAAAACACGGGCGGGCTTTAAATGCTATCGATTCCCCTTGGCGCCGCTCGGAGCGTCTATGCGCCTCTTGCGAAAGGACGCGCCCAGGGCGTCGCGGACCAGGGGGTCTGCGCGGATCGTGTTCTGGACGAGCCACTCGCGCATCTTGCCCTGCAGGTTCTTGACGGCGGCGGGGTCGCCCTTGAAGGGGGCCATCTCCATGGCGACGGTGCGGCCGGTCTCGGTGTCGAGCTGGCCGACGATGGTCTCGAGGCGGTCGAGCCCCTGCTGCAGGGCCCTGTCGTCGTCGGCGCGGGCGGCGCGGTGCTGGCCCGGCGCCTGTTGGGCCAGCAGGGGCCCGATCTGGGAGATGCCGATGTAGATGGTGATGGCGAGCTTGCGGGCGAGGCGTATGGCCTCGAAGGGGAGGTAGGGGGCGCGGGCGGTGGTGCGGGCGGCGACGGCGTTGGCGAGGCGCACGACGGCGGGAAAGGCCGGGCGGGTGACGGTGTGGAGCTCGAAGACGAAGAGGCTGGCGAGGACGAGCCAGCGGTTGAAGCGGCCAAAGTTCATGAGGCCGAAGAGGCCGAGCAGGTAGACGGTGGCGGCGGCGACGCTGTAGTAGGGCAGGATGCCGTTGAGGACGCCGCGGCTGACGAAGTCGCGGACCGTGACGGCTTTTTGCCACTCGACCACGTCCGGGCCGAAGCGCTCGTAGGCGAAGCGCCTGGCCGCGTCCTGCAGCGTGTCGCTGGCCAGCTTGAGGTGCATGAAGTGGGCGGCCGAGTCCTCGGCGTCGGCGGCGCTGCCGGCCTTGTCCGGGTGGTGCAGGGCGGCGAGCCGGCGGAAGCGCGACTTGACGTCGCGCTCCGACGCGCTGACGGGCAGGCCGAGGTCCTCGTAGAAGGACGGCTTGGCGCGCAGCTCATAGTCGGCCTCGTATATGGTGTAGGCGAGGTAGAGGGCGACGACGGCGATGTTGATGGCGCGCCGGTGCGCGAGGTAGCGCGCCGAGTTGGGCGCCGGCTTGGGGTCGCCCGCGCGGATGGTGATGCCGTAGTAGATGGACTGGATCCATGACGTCGCCAGCTGCATGAGCCGTCAGCTTCTTCCGTCTCGTCGTCTCTCGCTCTGCCGGTCTTTCTCGCGACGGCTCAACGGCCGCCGCCGCGAGAGTCGGGAGCAAACAAAGGGGGGTGGTGAGAGGGTGAGGGAAGATGGGAGGGAGGTAGAGAGAGTGGCTTACCCCGGGAAGAATGTACCAGCCTGCGAGAGAGAGTACGTTGGACATGGCAGGCAACGAAGCATCGCCGGGCGAGCGCGCAGCAAAGCCACGACTGGCGAGAGCTGGCGAGGAGAATCTCTTGACTTGGTGCTGGCAGGGTGAGTGGTGAAGGCAGAAGGCCAAGTTGTCGTCGTGGCAGCGGGGGGGTGATAAGATAAGGACAGACCGACGGTCGTCTACATACATACGTTCGTCTACGTGCCCCAACCAACCCCCTCCCCCCTTTTATCCGGGACTTCACACGGCCATCGCCAGGGCGGCTGCGAGTCACGATGAGAGGCTGCTTGGACCAGCCTGTCTGCCTCGCTCAGCCCCGTCGCGTGCATCGTGCGCGCCTCGTCGGACAAGGCGGAGAAGGGAGGCACGGACGGGCACCCACAAAGGCGCCATCGAAGAAGGCGGCCGGGAAAGCAGGCGTCTGCAGGCGCCAACGGCTCCGGCTACGACAAAGGTCCGTCGGGGGAAAAACACGAGGGCCAGGCACGGCGGCGTGCCGACAGCTGTGCAGGAGAATGGGGTTCGAGTAGGCGAGTCAAGCAAGGCGTTCTGCAAGCGGAGTGGCCCATGGCCGAGGGACCTGCATAGAAGGCATACATATAAACTGAGGCGCTCTGCCGGAGAAGAGGGCTGTTCCAGCAGCCACGCTCGCTCTGCTTTCTCCGGTAATGCATGCATGTGCATCCACGACGGCCTCCCACTCGACGAGCGCAAGCTGCTGGGCAGACGGACGAGGTCGCCGGTGCACGGACAATGAACAGCCGAACAGAGAACAGAGGGGAGGGGAGAGGACGGGAGGGGGTAACGTGCTCGTCCCAAAGCAGTAGGTCGGGGCATGGCCCAGGAGGCGTCGGGGATAGTGCAAAGGTAGGATGGCCATCCAAGTAGGGATGGCTCGGCAACAACCTGTGCCGCATCTTGGCTGCATCAGCTGCCGCAGCCTCTTGATCGGCGGCCGTCCCGTGCGCCGCCTTGCCCCTGTTTCTCGTCCCTTTTCCCCTTTCTCTCTCGTCACCCATCTCGTCGTTTTCCGCCCATGACCCGCTGGGTAGCCGGAACGACGTCCTGGGAAACAACAGCGTGATGGTCCCGACTCCCAGCTACGCCCGGCTGAGCGTGGTGAGGCGCATCGCTGGGTAGCAGCGGCATGTCATGCATTCCAGGTAATCGGGGAAGAGGAGGAGGAGGATGGACAAGTGGTGGTCGAGCCGATTCGGGCGGGATGGACTGATAGGGCCATAGGGCCATACAGGTCCAGTGCTAGCAGTGGAGGTAAAGGCCCTGTGGTGGAGCATCGTACAGGGGCGTCGACGGCATTTGCACGCTGGCTTCTCGGGCACTTCCAGGCAAGGCACGGCGAGTTGCACAGCCCTGGCCCCTTACGCGAGCGACCAACCAGGCCGGAAGGGGGAATTCCCAAGTCCCGAGCGTCGTCCGGCGTTTGGCAGTACGTCACCGCCGCCCGTCTCCTCTCCTCCTTTCATCTTGTCCTCTTCTTCTCCCCTCTTCTAGGCTCCCTCCCCTCTTCTGGGCTCCATCCGTCGCCTTTGCCATCCATCCTCTTCGCTGCAACGGCGTGCGCCGCCCACGACCGCTTGGCCGGCTGCCCACCTGCCATGTGAGACCGGAGACGACGGCACGGACAGCCATGGAACGCATCTGATGACATGCCCTCCTGCGCCGCTACCGTCCAGCCCGTCCCCTTCAATCCCTGTCGTGCTGCTGCCGTCGCCCTCGTCCTCGGCCCCCATGTCGCCAGCCTCAGCCTCCCGTGAGCGCGACGCGAGGCTCGACCGATTGCCATTTACTCCCTTGGCCTCGACGCCTCTCGTCACGCGACCTGTGGCCTCGCCTTGTCGGATCGTCGTATAAACACCGCCTGCCGGCCCTTGGGACGACGGGGAACGGGGGGAAGGGGGAGGGGGGA
>NJEV01000164.1:0-28921 GCA_002591385.1 Cordyceps sp. RAO-2017 | reverse complement strand
CCCCCCCCCCCCCCCACCACCAGGGATATCAGCACGGTCCGGCCTCGCGCCAGGCATGACTCGCAAAGCCGCGATACTTGCCGCCTTAAGCGTCTGGGACACCCCTGCTTCTATTGATAGAAAGTCTCATCTTTTGCGGCCACCGTGGTATACTCGGACGGACTGACCGGTCCACGGAAGAAAAAGTTGAACGGAACCGGACCTCCACTGCCACTTTCAATGTTGTGCCTCACGGTGAAGATTCATCTGGCTGCCGGATAGTGCGCGTTCGTTCGGTCTGAGAGAACAACACACGAAACTACCGTAGCGCGAGAAGGGCTCGCCTAGCGTGCAAGACCAGATGGCTTAGGGTTGTGGAATGACCGGGATCAAGCATGTCCTCCCACAATAACATGAAATGAGCCGGGCTCGACTCAGGGGCAAGTTGTACATCTCCGGGGTCCTATTGAGTCCATGCGGTTTCACTGCCCAGCGCCCACTCAGATAGGTATAACAGGACCAGTATTCACATATTGGACCTTGATGTATAATATACATGTAGTGTACTATAGCAGTGCGAAAACATGAATGCCGGCGGCAATCATCGTTCTCGTTCAAATCCCCTCCCCTGGCATGTAGCTGTGGCAGGACGGCACCGAGTGGACATGAATTCGAGGTGAGTGGCAGACGAATGTGTACGGAGTGGCATCTCCGTGGAATCGTCTATCACAAGACGGACTGTGGAAGCATGCACGTCCCTTGTTGACATGTGAGACTGCATGTGTGCTGGCTCCACGTCCATTTCGGAAGCCCACTTCACAGCCTCGATCTGCCGGATGAACGCAAGTTGGTTCGCCGAGGATATACATTATGCACGAGGCAGTCTGGCGTCCATCTCGCTATCAGTCCCTATCTTTGGATCTGTACCATCCAGGCCACCGGCGCCCTGTCCTCGTATCGTGCTCCCAGCCCAACCTCACGCATTGACGTCGGTGGTAGCCACTTGCGGCAAGTTCGCTGCGCGAATCTCTCGTATACAGCCGTTTCCGCTCCGCTCCGCCCCGCCTTCACTCAGGTCCTCGAGTCATGGCTCAGAACAAAGCCACGGGCCCACGACCGCAGCCGTCCCCATAGCTCTCTCGATATGAGAAATGTTGTATACCGCTGGGTCCATACATCATGCCCTTCGTGTACTGTGCAAGGAGCGAAGCGGCATGAAAGCCGAAGTTGTGCGAACGGGTCCAGCAGGAACGCGTCAGGTCCTTCTCGGCGTCGCACCCTTCCTTGGCAAACAGGACAATAAATCCTTTATAACAGCCAAGCGTCCTGTTGTCGTTCGCGAGCCCGCCACCCTCCCCCCTTTTCTCGGCGTTCCCTCCAAAATCTCCAACTTCACATTTCGCTCGCTTGCCCGGTTCTGCAAGAGCCAACTCATTCGTTTTGTCTTGTTTAATCGTAACTCTGCCTCCCCGCCTTTCGCTCAAATAAGAATAGAAATTCCGAAATCAACCCCGTCTCACGATGAAGTCGTACGCCGTCATCCTCGCCGCGGCTGTCCTACAGGGAGCCGCGGCCCAGGAAGCATCGCCGGTTCACGACGGCCGACCCCTGGCTCCTCCGCGCGGCGGCCGTCTCCCGGCCGATCACGTCGTCAAACTGAACCTGCCTACGGCTCTGCACGAAAGCGCGTGCTTCCAGAACAGCACGGGGCAGCGGAGGGACGAGAATCCCGATGAGTTGATCAAGTATCCCTGCAACTCGGAGCAGGAGATCATCGCCTACTGCGACAGCAAGTACAAAAATGATATCGAGGGCATGAAGCTCTGCCTTTTCAACGAGGACTCGTCATACGAGAGGGACCACATCTGCTGCATTGCGTGCCGCAACCTGAACGGCGACGGCACCGAGGGCTCGGAGGAGAGTGCCGTGAAATACATGGAGGATCTTAAGCAGCAGTTTGTTCTGAACAACACTGACAACAGGGACTTCACCACCGTCAGCAACGCGCTTCGTAAGAATATCCCAAAGGCGCATCCGAATAACACCGCCGTCGTCATCAACGGCGTGGCCGATATCAACATCCTCTCATACTGCCCCAACCCCAAGCTGCCGCAGCACGCCGGCTCGCCCAAGAAGACTGACGACAAGCCTGAGGCGCCGCAGCAGACCGGCTCGCCTAAGAGCACGACTCAGGGGGCGGTGCCGGAGAAGACGCTGGAGCCGACGCCGGAGAAGGCGCCGGAGACCGAGGCCAAGTTCGTCGACATGCCTCTGAGCCAGACTTACACCGCCCGATTCAACTACGGCAGCGACGTCGACTCGAAGAACAACAAGAGCGGCTCCGTTGGCGAGGAAGCTTATATTCAGATGCAGCGCGACTACAAGTTCAAGGTCTGCGTCACCTGTGCCGCTCCCGGCCTGTCCAAGGAGGTCCGCGTCAAGATGCACTTGGCTGCCCAGAAGGCGTCGGAAATCTCTCTTGTGCGCGAGATGCCCCTGTACGACACTGTCCAGAAGAAGTCGGAGGCCGAGAGCAAGATGGACACCAAGGACGTCGTCGTCTACGACGCCAACCAGTGCGGCTGTTTCCAACCGCCGCAGGACTGGGACTTCAAGCCCTCTAGCCCCAAGGCTCTGGGCAGCGGCGTCAAAATCAACATCGACATGCGCTTCTTCGGCGAAGGTGACCACCAAGCTATCGACTCCACGGCGGGCCAGAACACTGCCAACAAGGAGACGCGCCCGGGCCAGAGCGGCGCCAGCGCCAGCGATCGGGATGAGGCCAGCCCCCGCATGGGCGGAAACGAGGAGGAGGACGATGAGGATTTGTACTGCTAAGAGTTCAAATGTTCCTGTCTCCCCTGGTCGCATCATCAAGCAAACGCGACTAAATCTTTGGCGGTTGGCTGGTCTTCGCATAATGGAATCGGAGGGTGCAAGATCTACATCGTTTGATCTAATCTACCCATAAGCCTTAAGCTTCGACTGTATCTATCCTCTGGATCGTGGACATTCACTATATTCTCATTGCTTCTTTTCTCTCCGGATGGTCATCGGGGCTTCGTGCAAGTGACGCTGTCGGATGGTTGAAAAAGTGAGGTCCGTTGTGAGACAGTCGCCTCGATGTTTTTGCGACAACACTGTCCAATCGCCGCCAGTGTTCTTATCAAGTAAAGGCAAATTTCAGCAATCCATATTCATCCTGTATGTATTCATTGGCAGAAGTGTCCCGTATCAAGGTCCATGACTCTCATGACGCCGTTGCAACAAGTCCATGTTGGTCTGGAGCACACTGGAGTACAGCATTGTCATTCACAGCCTCTGAAATTCGCTGATTTGCACGAGACACCCGGCCGTTTGTCCTTGTAATTGAGGCATGAAACATTTTTTGACATGTTCCCAAGGCGGTGATTAAACGCAGCACGTGCACGAGATTTGCAAACACTCGGTGCACTGGAAGTCTGGTAACTACATGCGCACAGCATGACAGTGGATAAAAGAGAGGATAGCTTGATACACATAGCTATGAATACTGCCGAAAGCGAGGGGAGAGAACGAGAAAATCTGAGATGCTCATCACGCACAAAATAAGATCAAACTAACGGAACTCGCTGCGTTTGCCTGGGGCACCAGCGCAAGATAACGTGACTATGGTTTGTCTTATTCATTATCTCAGGTCCGCATGTAACAGAAAAATTGACTGTACACGTGATCACTCTGGACCTGGGGCCTATGATTATATTCGCCGCCCCCCATATAGGCCCGGCATTGAGACGTCAAGGTACACTGCATATATAGATATATATCAATGTATTGTGGCCTATATTGCCAAGCACTGTTTAAAAACTTGAATCAATGTTCTTCCGGCGTTTGCGATTTGGAAAATGACATCGGTGGCAGCGGCGCAAACACCTAGCCAGGACCGACATTGTAAAATTAAACGAGCCCTGAGCCATACGAATCGCCCTAATAGAGCATCTATTAAACCGTTCCACTTTCGCCTTTTATTGGCGTAACAGCACGACACTATCAGACTATATATAGATTTGTCCACTCCCGTTCGATCGTGACTTCTTATTCGTTCATGTTCAGCCTAGGCCAGTATCCGGGACTATTCTCCAACTACCAAACTCAAAGGGGCGCATACTTAACTTTGCGGAATGGAGCCATATTCGCCGAATAAACCGAAAACTACCTACCTATGTAATATCCACGCCCATATACATTGCGAGCCGGGAGAGGAAAACACATCCAAACTCACTGATACGACGGCCTAGAAGCCCGCTCTGCTTCATTCGCACTGGATTGGCAAGAATCCATCAATGCCATGCGGCAATTCGTTCCTATCTTGACACGTTGAACTGCACATATCTCGATGACGCGATCAGTTCTCTTCTCAAGACCGATGGGCCCAAACTGGTCTTCCTGCCTCATCGAGTTCAGACATACTGAAGGTGAGGGATTTCTGGCTCCAGTATCAGTACATGTAGTGTCAAGTTAACTAGGCCCACAGTCCCAACTTTTCCATTCTGATTCTTGACGCCTTGCCTGGCTTCTCGGAAACTGATTCAAGTGGTTGGGCACGGCCTACATTGGACATGCCGCTTGCTGGCTGGTACCGTACTATGTTGATCGCATCTCCATCATTGAAGAGAGGAGGCGTTCATCTCATTTTTCACATCACACGCACACAGAAACAAGGCGCAAGCAATATTTACGGCAAGCCACTTTGAACGACGTGCAGATGGCTACAGTCCGCAAGAGCGTGCATGACGGCTGGCCATAGCTTGGAACGGCTGAAGGCCCCTGGACCTTTGGTGGCTGTCGTCTCCAACGGTGGCGGAAATGCACAAGCCAACCTCCAAAGGCCGCCTCGTTGCTGGCGAGAAAGCTGCTGATTATTTCACGAGCGGAAGGCCAACACCACAATGACGCAATTGAAGGGATATGTGCATCCAAGTGGCTTGGAACGCTCAGCCACGTCTCCCGGCTTCTACAGCTATCGATGTTGCCTGCTCGTCTACGTCCATGTCATTTGAGTTGAAGTCCCACTCGTGGAACCTCACCCAGGCGCCTTCATTCTTGTTGAGCGAGGCTTGTCGACTCACAATTGGAATTGACTCCTGTTTCTGAGCAGAGATGACGGCGAGTGCACGACGTGGAATGTTAGTGCTCTGTCGATCGCATGGTGACGACGGGTCGGCATGGATGGGGATCGGAAGCTCCAATTATCTATAAAGACTGCTGTCGCCTCTGTCGATTTGATCGGAAACAACTCATCCTCATCACAATCAGACTTGGCTGCATCCCATTGATCAACTTCACCATACTGAGACTCAACCGTCTTCATTTCAACTAAAAAAACATAGCAATTTACTCTTCGCATCGAAAATGAAGCTGTCTGCTGCAACTGCCCTGGCCGTTTACTTCTCCGCAGGCGCGCTTGCTGCGCCAGGACAGATGAAAGGTGCCAATGTTGGAACTCCGAAGCACGACAGGCGTGGCGAACTCTCGATGAACCGGGAGTCGGGGGCTACGCCGCCGAAGCAGGACAAGGCCCACAGCAGCGAAGCTGCCCCTGGCGCCCCCAAGCCCATATCAAAACGCTGCGAAGCCTTAAACTACGATGTTCAGGAAGTGGAAAGGAGAGGCCTGAGCTGCTCAGGCAAGACTCGAGCCATCGCGGCACGAAGCGAGTCCGCCGGCCCCCCCGCAAAAGATCCGAAATTAGACATCGTCCCACCTTCCGAGGTGAATACCAAGATGACGAATCCGAGCAGCCCGTCGACACGTTCGAAGTTCACTGCGGGATTTGCCGGGGCCGAGCGAGAATCCCAATCTCTGGGCGCGCCGAAGAACAGAATGGCAAACATCACCGGCGGCTCGGCCGACTCGAGGCTGGCTGAGAACCCACCGAAGAACAGGATGACCCATCTGAACGAGTCCCCCTCGACCAACATGAAGCTCGCCCAGGAAGGTGACGACGACTCGGAGTCTTCCGATTCCGATGACATGGGAACCAGCAGCAAGATGACCAGCTTTGGCGATTCTGCGGCCAATAGACGAATGACCAATCTGACCAACTCCCGTTCGACCAGCATGAAGCTCGTCCAGGAAGGCGACGATGACTCGGAATCTTCCGATTCCGATGACGTGGGAGCCAGCAGCAAGATGACTAGCTTTGGCAACCCTGCGACCAAGTCAAAGCTTGCCACGGAAAGGGGCGGCTCGCCTGGCTCCAAAATGTGGGAAAAGAGAATTGCGAACGTCAAAGATGCTCCAGTGAACTCGAAGCTGGTTGCGCAGGCCGAGGGGGGCGACAAGACGAAGGGCTCGGATAAAAAGTCGGAGTCGGGTTAGGCGTGGCCGAAATCGCGGCCACCACGCATGTCTGGTGCGCAAGTTCTCCGACCCGCGCGATACGGCCTATGTGAGCACAAGGCAGAACTTGAGGGTTCGATACTTGGAAGGGCCACTGATGACGACTTGAATTGACTGGATTGGTAAGATGCGCGGGGACGAGACGAAGGGGTGATGCGGGATCGTGATGAGCCCATATCATGACATGAAATTACGTTTTTGATGATTGATTCTTGCTGTTTTGGATTTTTCGAGATTCTGGTGGAGGACTAAGACAGAACGCTCGCTTAGACAGACAGATAGAAATCGACCACATTCACTTGCAGATACAAGGGCACGTGCAACGGCCAAGAGTGCGTAGAATTCGCCCGGCGATATCGCAACGTACATGTACGCTGCATACACAGAGATGAAGGTGAACCCAGGCGTCTTGAACAGTCCGCAGCGAATCTTCTATCCGGCTCTTCTATTGGGTCATGCTCAAATGCTCAAACGTTATGCTATCCTTGAAGCTCAAAGGCCAAACTTTGGCAGAGTTGAGCCGCATATCGTATTTTCACGTCTAGACAGTGAGATCTTTTATCCGCGTGGTCCACATTCGTATGGTCCTTTTCGATTGATGCCATGTAGGGCAAGGCTCGGGAACCCACGTTCAACAACGGCAGGATATGACGCCCGGAGTCGTTCCGACCTCGTGTTGCAGGCTTCTCCGCTTGTCTGGATTGCCACGGCCGTAGGTCACGAAGGACGCGCCTCGTCCAGCTCCCTCCGCAGCCGGAAGGACTCGAGGATGAGCAAGCGCACGGCATCGGTTGTGACGGGCAAAGGGTGACGGTCCACGCTCTGCCGCCTGACGTCGTCCTCGGAGGCCCAAACAAAGGCCTGGTGCTCGTTCGGGTCCAGACGGACGTCATGGCAGGACTCGACCTGGGCCAGGAAGGCAAAGCGGCAGAACCAGCGGGTGCGGTTCCTGTTGGGGTAGACCTGGAGGTCGCGGCCGGAGGAGCCCTCGGTGACGACGGCGCAGAAGCGCGTGGCGACGAGGCCGGCCTCCTCCCACAGCTCGCGGGCGGCGCCGTGCAGAATGGTCGGGTCGGCGTCGTCGACGGCGCCGCCGGGCATCTCCCACCGGCCCGGCATGGAGTCGTGGTCGGCGCGCTGAAGCATGAGGACACGCCCGGCCGGGTCGAAGACGAGGCTACCGCTGGCGATGCCGTCGAGCGCCAGCTTCCGGAGCCGCAGCCGCTCCGCGTTGCGCGCGAGCCACGCCGGCGCCGGCACCGCCCACTCGGCCAGGCTGTCGTCGATCTCGAAGTCGAAGGCGGGCGGTGCTCGCTGCTGTTGCGCCATGGCTGCCGCTGGCGGGGGAGGCCTGAGAGAGAGCGGCGATTGGTGGGATTGCAAAGCCCAAGCGCTGGCTGTGCGATCCTCCGAGGCCTCAGGCGATGGACAGGCGTAGGATTTCCGTCAATTGGCCTCGTCGTCTCAAAACTTCCAGATTCGTAATGGGGGGCAGTTGAGTCCTAGCGCAGACTATTGCGGGAATGGAAGCTCAATCTCGGCCAATCAAAATCCAGAGCTTGGAGCCGTGAAAATCTATCTCATTAGCAAGCTTTCTTCACTCAGCTTGCCTCGCCGGATCGTACATAAAAATCGTGATCACCTCTGGTATCTCGTGTGAAGGAGTGAGATAAACGCTTTCCATGTCAACTGCGTTCCGGTAATACCTGGTGTTTCACATTGTTCGCGACGAGGGAGAAAAAAAACTCCGAGCCAGCCAGGAATGCCGTCGTCGCAGAAAGAGTTTCGCTTGGCCGTGGGGCGCAGTCTCACTTAGAAGCCGATGCGGGGCTCTGGTGGAGCGTTATAGACTGGACTGGAAGCCATCGTGACTCCTCGAGCCAGCAATACACGCTCACGCTCGCAACTTCGTTAACATCAGAACTCACATAGCGGCACTGAGGTATCGTCCGGAAGATCGTGGTTAAAAGACTCCGGATATCAATAAGTTGATGCAAGGTATATAATGAGTAACATATGCCTCGACTGTTGAATGCAAGATCTGGGTCGTTCTTATGAGTAACCGATGTTGTATTTTTTTACCGAAGTCTAAATTGACCGTCTGCACGTGGCCCCTGAGCAACAACAACCTGCTGTGCTATATAGCTGTCATGTAGCATTCTATGGCCCAAACGTTAGAATCTTCCTTCAAACCACTTTCTACATACATAAGTAGAGTTGTAACTAACAGCGTTCTCATTTTGCTGTCGGGTTCCTGGGTCCGGTCCTTGAATTGTACATGTCTATACGTGCACGTATGTGCTTTAAGTTGCTTAGTGCGAGCAGAACTATCATCCGTATTATTTGACAACTCGCGGGCCAATGTGTGTATCAATTATATTCTGGTTTGGAAAATGAGTGTCTCGCCACGGAAAAAGAGGTGCTTCTGCATTCTTTCGGTGTTTTCCGAACCAAACTCTACACCGAAGGCTACCTGGGGACGCAGCATTGTCATACATTTTTCTTCATAATGAGCAGCGAATTTCTTTCGTCACAGTTTCTATAAGGAAGTTGACTACCAGTTCTCGGTGAACTGCTGTACTACCTACCTGCATAAAGTGATTAATACGAAAGATAGTTACTTTATGCCTGACGCAGCCATCAGAGTCGAGCTTATTACCATCTCTTCGGAGACGATCAACGAATAGAAGAGCCAAAAACATTCTTGTTGAGGTAATGGAAAGCGTTAGTCGTTGCGCAGGCGATCCGTTCTTCCTCTGGAAACTTCTTCCTGACCCTCGCCGGCCAGAGCTCCCTTACCATGGCGGCCTCAGTCTTCGCATTCGTGGACACACCCCTCCAGCGCCCTTCGGCCCGGGCTACTACAAGGGGCCGGAGTGTCAAGAATGCCCTCCGCAACCGATCCGAGAGGTCACGCAAAGCGAATGGTGTCTTCAGCACCCACCCGCAGACACCCGTCCTCCCGCGGACCTGACAGTCCACAACCTTCGTGTCGTCGACGAGCTGGCGTGCGAGGACGGTCGCGGGCCGCAGGTATTTCGATGCCATCTTGACCAGGACGAGTCTACATTTTACGTGGCCAGGATCTATCACGCCCTCTATTACTCCTACGCTGACAGAAGTTTCGGCACGGCTGTCGATGTCACCTGGCTGGCCGACCTGCAGTATAGTCGTGAAGCCGCTGCCTACAAGACCTAAAGAAGGCCGGGGTCGATGGTCTTTTTGCCCCCAAGTACTACGGATCGTGGATCTTCGATTTGACATTGACTGACCTCCAAACGACGCGACCCGTGCGCATGACTCTTATGGAATGGATCCCCGGCTCTAGCCTGCAATCCCTCGTCGATACTGACCGAGTATATCGCGTTGCCCCCGATCAACGCCGCAACATACTTGCAATTGCGATGGAAGTTGAATCTAAAATCGCCTTTCATGGAGTCAGGCACGACGACTTTGCTCCGAGAAACACCATCCTGGTGCCATGCAAGGGCGATCTAGATGACGCACCTCGGGTACTGCTGGTCGACTTCAACAACTCCATCGCCTTAGGCCGGCCTAACAGCAAGTATAAAAGGCCAGAGGTGACGCTCCCACTCAGCCTTATGTATCTCTACTGGCCCGCCTTTCCGAATGACTTTCACCTCTGGGCCCCTGAGCCGCACCGCTCACGGCGGGCTGCTTTCAAGGGATGGCTGAAGTGTCGGTGGGAGAACTCTACGGAATTCACGCTACGGCCCAAGTGGTGGCATCTCGATCGTCTCGATTCCCACGAGCCTGTCGAGATGGTCCATCCCTTGCCAGATGTCAAGCCGGCCCCATTTTCAGGGCTGTTGGGTCTGGAGAATGAATCAACGCCGTCGCAACGATGAGGACATCCCACAATCGAGTGCGTCAAGTCTACAAACATACATGTAGCCTTTGGAGTCTGGGCCAAAAGTCCCCAGGTCACAGCGACAGATCAAATAACCTGCATATGTCCGCTGCGTTATTTGTATCATTTTGCTCAGATTGGAATCGGGCAAAACTTCTTGCCCGTACATGTATATGTAATTGGCTGGCAATTGGATCCCTTTCGGCTCAGCTGTACAGATAAGTCACGTCCAGCGTTGACGTTTTGATATCGCCTACACATACATACCGTCATCAAAATTAACGGTTTGGCTGTACTGTCAAGGCGCTGATACGTGCCGCTCAAATGCCGGGCAGGTAGGGCAGGATACCTGGGGAAAATGCATGCTCGGGCCTCGATATCGTAAAGGACAAGGACAAAGCATGTGCCACTCAGGGACTATCCCCTTGCATACATATTTGCGATAGGAACCTTGACCCGGGAGTGAAAATGCACGAGAATATGACAGACGATTGAAAACCCGGAT
Organism: Cordyceps sp. RAO-2017; assembly: GCA_002591385.1. Classification (NCBI taxonomy): domain Eukaryota; kingdom Fungi; phylum Ascomycota; class Sordariomycetes; order Hypocreales; family Cordycipitaceae; genus Cordyceps; species Cordyceps sp. RAO-2017. Next base: position 18,185 of record NJEV01000164.1, on the reverse strand, counting down.
CATGAGATGTGTCGTTATTTTGGCACCTGTCCCGCTACATGTTGTACACGCATATAGCTAAATGGGATCTGCTCATCCCAACTGAGATTATTCTTACTCAATTTGTCCCTGGTCGTTACACCTTCTGCCGCACTTCCAGTTCTCAAGCACGAAACAAATAATAAAACTGCAGCATCTCACGGACGCACTACCCTTGGAAAGAATCAATGTTCCAAAGTACTCAAGCTCACCCTCATCCTGAGTCACAGTCCCTTCTCATTGAGGGGATAAACAGCAGCTGACCTTGCTCGTGCTGCCTGGCGGGGCTATGGCTTCTTCGGGCGGAGGACTGGTGACAATCACTTGAACTCTCGTCTGCAGCCTGGGCTTCAAGAAAGAGCCTCATGATCATTGCGCATCAGGTTGCCCCAAAATAATACCTCCAGTCCTCAACACAATATCTCGGGCTAATCGGAAGAGATTTAGGCGGCCGCAGCTTACTAGCGTGCTATATATGTATGTGTATGTATATATCATGTACATAAGACGAGGTTGCAAACCAACTATTGACAGGTCACCGCCCCCCTTCCCGGCGATCAACCACTCCCCGGCCTGCTCGCAGCCGCAGATACAGCTCGTGCAAAGATCTTCGCTCTTCCCAAATCGACACCCTTGTTTGCCCGGAAAATGTGTCGCCGAATGAAGCCGAATCAAACCTGCCATCGTTGATAGCAACTTGTCTAATAGACGCCAGCAAGAGTAGCACACATTGCATATCATACATATCGACCTGGATGTATATACACAAATGTCAGCCTTCAAGTCCAAAAAAAGGGCAACGGCGCATCGACCTCGGCGTCCAGAGAACGCCCAGATATGGACCGGCCGTCTGATGCTGGTTCGGTCCAACAAGCTACACCGAGCCGGGGGTCTTGCCTCCTTACTGAGCCTTGTCGAGGGGCCCTGAAACGGGGATTCCCGCACAGCACCCAATCGTATTCCCAAAGACCCTGGCATGGCACAGCCGCACGCTCCAACTCCCAACCAGCTTGACAAGGGGGGGCCGTCGTGTCCTCCTATTTCCCGTTCGTATCTTTTTTTAAACTCCCTCACAACCCGCCAAGGTAGAGACACTCGGACCCCGACTTGAATCCGTGGGAGAAGGCCGAGGTCCAAGAGGCTGAGCGACCGCCTGGGCGGTGGCACCCGAGTTTGTGGGCTCGCAGATACAGCCACGGTTCGGATGAACACGTGCAGCTGAAGCCACAACTATCGATCGCCCTCTCGTTGTCACCGAGCCGTTACGGACATTAGGCCACTTCCGAGTCATCAAGTAGCCTCGCCGTCGCATTGGTGGCCCGTTGGCCGGGGCATCCCAGGATTGACGTCTTTATCGAATGAATACATGTAGGCTGAACACATCACGGCCCGAGGTAGCCATTCGCATCGTCAGATCGGCGCTCTATCCGGTTGGAGATTCGGACACGGAGTGAAACGTTGCGGGATGTCCGGAGATTCTTCAAGTATTAAAGAAGGATGGATGCCTTCCACAGGAGAAAGACAATCTCCAGGGCGCTGTCTGGAATAGCAGCTGTCGACTTCTTTCTGCCAAGCCGTTTCAGCAGTCGAAATCTTCGCCCCCTGCTATTTGAGTCTTTCACTGAAGCCCATCTCTTGTTGCCGAGAGGATGAAGACGGCGGCGCTCGTTCTATTCGCCGGCAGGCTGGCCTACGGCTTCGCCGGCTTGCGAGACCTGAAAGCACGCGCTGCCGTGCTGGAGGGAAGAGGCACCAACGAGCTTATAGGAGACCTGGCCACCCTCCGAGATGATCAGCTCACACCGACGGGCAGGAGTATCAAGTCGCTCCTCACCGGGGGCGGGATCCCCGAGGAGCTCATAGATCATTACATCTTTACGCCGGCGATAGACTCGCCACAGTGCAAGGCCGACACGTGCTGCATCTGGAAGCACATAGCGGATGACATGAAGTCGATGATGGTGGGCTCCGCCGGCCGCTGCAACGACCTCGCCCGCCAGTGCGTCCGCCTCGGCTTCCACGACGCGGGCAGCTGGTCCAAGAGCACGGGCAGGGGCGGCGGAGCGGACGGCTCCATGGTGCTGACGAACGAGTGCTTCGACCGTCCCATCAACAGGGGCCTCGAGACGGCCTGCACCCAGCTCGCCGTCTGGCACGACAAGTACAAGCAGTACGGCGTCAGCATGGCCGACTTGATCCAGTTCGCCGGTGCGTACCTAAGCCCTGTGGGGAAGCCTCGGATAGTTGAAAGATGGCTAACATGGATGAAAGCCAACGTGGCAACGGTGACTTGTCCCCTGGGTCCCCGTGTCCGCACCTATGTCGGCCGCAAGGACAATCCGACCCCGTCTCCGGACGGCCTTATCCCGGATCCGTTCCAGAGCGCCGACCAGCTCATCAGCCTCTTTCTCGACAAGACCATCAGCCCCGACGAGCTCGTCGCCCTTGTCGGCGCCCACACGACGGCCCAGCAGCGGTTCGTCGATCCGGCCCGCGCCGGCGACCCACTCGACAGCACGCCGGGCGTCTGGGACGTCCGCTTTTACGGCCAGGTCCGGAGCTCCTTCACGCCGCGCCGGGTCTTCAAGTTCCCGAGTGACGTCAGTCTGTCCAGGCACCCGGACACCCGCGGTACCTGGAACCTCTTCTCCGGCCTGATCACCGGCCAGATCCCTTGGAACCTGGTAAGGAATAACCGGCTCGGCCCCCCCCGCCCCTTCTGGTTCAAGGGCTGATGCTCCCTCTTTCAGGCATACGCGCGTGCCTATATCCGCCTGAGTCTGCTGGGCGTCTACAATATCAATGACCTCAAGGAGTGCACCAGGGCATTGCCTCTGCCTCTCTCCTCTTTCTTCTCCCCTGATCAGTCAGCGCTCGACTCTTTCGCGGATGGAAGGCTGGAGGGCGCCAAGACCCAGGTATTCCAGGGCGACAACATTACCGTTGCCCATTAGTATCTAGCAGATGACGCAAGGTCTTCGTTCAATATTGGTATTTTTCAGCAGGTGTGATGGTAACATGGCTAGAGAACATGCACGGTAGCCCATTGCAAGATTCGAGCACGAAGACATGGAAGCTGGGCGATGTCAGTAGTAGCTTCAAATGCTCGAGTTTACGCAGACTGGATATTTAATCCGGGACACCGCTTCCTGTATAAACGTATAACCGCTCAATAGCCAATCGAATGCAATTCGCCTCTAATTCATTGCAAACGAGCTAAACCCACCCTGTTGTCTGGCATTTACTGTCCACATCCCCTTACGAATTATCGGTATCCAACCCTTTAAGAAGACTGATCCTATCGCTACGTTGTCACTGTCTTTTGGTGAGTCCGAAGACTGGTTTAGTTCGGGGGCAAGTCTGAACCTCTTGAGCAGGAGTTGCGACGCGAGAGTGCATAAATTTCTCTAGCCCTATTGTGATGACACCAGTTTGGCGTGTCATGATGTAAAACTTGCAGGGATCTGCGCTGGCATACGGACATATAGTTATGGCGTGACCAGTATTAGTGATGAGCTCCTCGGCTCCTGTAGGTAGACCTGAATCAGGCAGGCGAGGCGATGAAATAGCATTGCGGCAAAACTGTACGTATATGTCATGAAGTACGTACAGCCGGGGTAGGCAGACATGGGATGATAGCTACATGCATATTATAACGACGATCTCTTTTCCGAGCGAGACCCAGAATTAACCATTTTTTTGCCACAAGAGCGAGATGAAGGGCATTTGAGACTGGCCAAATCGAGTTTGAAAGGCATGCAGTCCCGCGTCTGGTGATTCAGGGTTCCTGATGAAGAGATCAATGGGAAGAAGCACATTGTATGTATATGTAGTCCGATCTGACTGGATCTTTGCCGAGAGCTGACCTCATTCGCAACTGTACGACCGGACCCGCAGTTCTTACATGTAGCTTAACACCTTGCGTGAATGTAGCAACAAGTCATTGATTGTTTCACGCCGTCGCTTAGGATAAACTAGACGCCTGAATCCGTCGGCCGCAAAACCAACGAGTTCGCTCATCTTCGGAGTGGCCGTTGCCGGGGCGGAAGATATCCTTTCCACCAGGCGTAAAGCGAGCTGTGATTGATCAGATCTGGATGCCAAAGCGGATTCGACGACTTCCGAATCTCGATATATATGTTGGTAAAAAGCTCTATGGGTACAAACACATGGACTGTCGCAGTCTCTCGAAACTGGTACGCAGGGTCCGAAAAGAACATGAACATACATGTGGGCTTTGTAAGGTAAAGGGGTACAGTGTTGCTAGTAGTGATCGACAGACGGTGGGAAGCAGCATGACGGTAGGCGCATACATCCATGTCACGATGGAGTCCGGACCTCTCGTGGTCATGATCTGGTTAACTTTCGCCCGGAATTCAAAAGCATACTGCATGGCTTCGCCTCCCTCGAAACCGCAGAGAGTTGGGTGACAGCCAAGGCAGCTGGCCCGCGGAACTTCCGCGGACTTGTGTGCCATTGGATAAAGATCCCGGACAGGCCCGCCGATATGTGATGGGTTGTATGCGCTCTTTTCATGTCATGATTGACTCCCAGTCATGGCTCGTCTGCTAGTACGCAGCCGCTGGTTGGCCCGATGTGCCGTTCTAGACTCGGGCGCTATCGAATTTTGAGGCCGGCAGTACGCCAGTTCCAGGCTCCCGTGAACCCTGGCCGTTCTGTGCTGCATATCGTCTCGAAGAGAAGGGGGGATGCCTGATTCGTTTAGTAGGGCTGAGAGGGTTAGGGAAAGATTCGGCCGCAAGGCTCAGGCACCAAACGAGGCGTTCGAAAGAGGGGGCGTTGAGTGATTTTTCATTGAGAGGGCACACAGTAGAGCAGGTGGCATCATGCTGGAGGGCCTTCATCGGCCTACTCTATCTGAATTATACATGTGCGACCTGCCTGCGATGGTAACTTCACGCCTGTCGAAACCATTTGTTCCCTGTTGGACGGTAGCTGCGTCTAGAATACCCGGCTGAAGCTGCCGTTAGATGCCTGACGTCAAGAAAGACGTGAAACTCCGGCGCGCTGGGACTCGAGGCGGCCCGCACGGCAAGATGCTCCGCGGACTGCGGCCACCGTGGATCCTAAGATGCATGTAGTTCGCACATCAACTTGAATTGTCATAAAGAGATCCACCACCTGAGCTAGCGACACAGCCGCAAGGCGTCTGATCCCCGCTCGTAGCTGAAGGACGAATGGGGAGATATATGTATGTAGCCGGAAGGCTCGCCGTCGAATGACCTCTATTTCGATGCTGACGATGTTGATAATTGGAGCCCGCAATATGCAATCCAGAGAAAGGAATGGAGGCACGAGTGCGAAATAGTGCATGACTCTTTACTATACATGGACGGGTCTCGACCGAACGGTTGTGGATGCAAACGCTTGCTGACGACGAGGCTGCCGCGCATGAGAAATGACCGTGAAGGACTGGCGAGCGACGAGGATTTAAGACCGAGGTCTGGTCAAATCATTATCATTTACTTCAAGTTTTCACGCATCCCGCGAGTACATGTAGAATGAGGCGGTAAGCTTACAGGAGCCAAGTACCAATCGGTTGGTGCGTCTTATATGGCGTACTACATTTTATTCTACACTCGTTCCACTCCCCTAGCCAGCTGTTCTATCCGATAAAACAAAGCAGGATGAGCGTGCATGTGCATGTACTAAAAGTCCCGGGCGGCACTAGGCTGCCTGGGGTTCGAGAGCCTCCATGTGCTGTCAATGTCATGGCGTTACAAACAGTACCCGTCCTCAGGACATCCAAGACAGGACTTTGGAAGACAGCAACAACTTTGTCTTTGAATATTCTGCGTCTTGTTTCGTTTGCTTGGCCCTCGATGGGCCGGCCACCCATATCCAGCTATACTTGGATATTGTTCTCATAGCCTTCGATATTTCCAACATTGATGCCAGTCTTGCACATTGGCACGAGCTCTGAATTCGTCATTCGGAACGTTGAGCAGTCTCACTGGAAATGTATGTATCCTCTTACTGCGGTATACCATTGATGGAACGGGAATACATGCGCATGTAAGATTGAGGCCCAAGAACCCGACAACGTTCGCATCGCCTTGGAAACCCAAAACCCAACCCCGCTCCCCTCGTTCAGCTGCGCGCCTAAAGAGTATTCTCATTCAGTTAGCTGGGTAGCTTCCCGTAATCGAACTAACCTCTTTGCACCCAGAGGTCATCTCCAGCACTGGTGATGGACGGAAGTCCGAGCTTGCCGCTCTTAAGGGAGCACCCGCTTTGCCCGAATGCTGGGATGGTGGGATGGCGGAAGAGAAATCTATCTGATGCAAATGAACCGTCATATTTCTTAGTTAATCGAGCTCAAGTGAGGCGACATAGAGCAGGGCGTCCACTCATGTTCGAAACATGGCCACCGAAAGCTTGGGCCGAGACTTGAGTCCAGAAGGCACTGGGTGCGTTTTGAAGCGGCTACAAGCGCCATCGAGGAACGTCGCTCTCCATGGTCTGATATATATCTTCATCTACCCGACACTTGTGGCGAGTTTGACCAAAACAACCGCCAATTGACAAATTGAACGTGCATTCAACACGAAACGCAGCCATGGTAAGTGGTCAGAGACGTCAACCCGTCACGCTGTGTCGGGGTTTTGGCCCCTGGGTGCACTCATTTGATGTAGCTCACAAGTGTCTCAGGCTTTTCCCGCTGAGATAGACTCCCGGTTCCTGCTGAATCGCCTTTACGGCGACGACGTGGGCAATAATTTCAATGCCGGGAGATCTCTCGACCACAACCTGGTGATGCGTGTCATTGTCCGAAACACTGGCCTTGATAGCCAAGGCACCACCGACACCACCACCAACCTCGCACTGGTCCAGGTGAACTTTGCGAAGTTTCCCTCCCCGTCAGACCTATACGATAGAGTCTGGCCTTTGATCCCGGAATTCATCAGGACCAAGATTGCGCTGTGGGCCCAGCGCCACAATGACGGCGCCATTGCCGAGACCATCACGGAATTTGTCAAGACGGCCTTGAGTGCGCTGCCTATTCCAGTCCCGTCATTCCTTCTCAACGGCGTCGTCGGCTTGGTGCTGCCGCCCCTGGTGCAGATTATCATCAACAAACTGTCATCGAAAGCCCAGGCAAGACAATCTGAACCCCCCCATGAAACAACAATGGTGTTGGCTCTCAACTAAGTCCCCATCCCGCACATAGACAACGACCAACGTTGCTGTTGCGACGCAAGGGTCCACTACCGCCGCTGCAGTGAGCCGCAAATTTCGTGCCTCGAAGCTCGATACGCACTGGCCTACGGTACATGGTATAGTTCATGCCTCGACGCCAAACACGCACTATGTCATGAGAGATCTCGGTGAGTGGTCCTTCTGATACGGGATGCTCCCTTGCTCCCCAAAACGCAAGCCGGTACTGACAGGCAGTCTTCTCGACTGGCCAAGACCGTAAGATTTTGCTCTCGGTCGGACTCCCGGTCGAGCATTTGCCCGCCCATCTCAAGGGCTGGCAGGAGCGCACCGTGGCGACCGGACAGCTCAAGCAGCGCGCCCTCGCCGTCGCCAGTGCTGAGGCCGACGACGACGACGGCACTGGTAGTACTACCAGTGGCGAGGGGTCTGACCCCCGTCAAACAGTGGTCGCGAATTCCGACCCCCCTGGCCAGCCCGACAACAACGAGATGGCCTTGGGCCTGAAGCATTTCTACTCTGACACGGCCACAAACGGCTGCAAGCCGCTGCACCTGACCCAGATCATGGCTGCGCAGGGCAGGACCAATCCGGATTGCGACGGAGACCCCGACAAATTCGGAATGGTCGTGCTGAAGAAACTGAAGAGCGACGACAAGGCCAACAAGACGACCAACGTCAAAACAATCACCAGCGATGCCCAGCAAACACCGGCAAACAGGGCCGACATCGCCAGTATCATCTATTCCACCGTCCACGACCTCCTCATGAACGACCCCTACGATGTGCCCGGTCCTATTTTGGACTCATTTACCGCCATGAAAGTGCCTGAGGCAGTCGAGTATCTCGTGACGACTCTGGGATGACGTCAGGGGTTCAATGGCTTGTCCAGGTGGTATTAGTGTGATGCAGACTGACTTCGACGGGACTGAATGAATAAACACAATGGATACGATTGGGTAGCCCTGAAGAGACAACACTCTATAGGGCTGAGATGCTAGAGTTCGATGCCATAGGAATAAAATGTTGCGTAACTGCCAGAAACACCGCACGTGTTTCTGTTACCTTTGTAGGTCCGACGTAGTAGCAGCAAGAGGCTTAATAAATCAGCCAGATTACAGTGCAAGGCGTCATTAGCGGACGAACGGTCTATTTCAGGGGACGCTTTGCTTAATAAACCTCTGCGCAAGGTAACTTCAATAACGTCCCGACCGGCGGGGAAAACGGCCTATTCTAGACTACAACAAAGGGGGTAACTTGCTTTACACACCATCCGGGCCGGCGATTTATATCAAGGTAAATACAATGAAGTTATTTCACGCTTTTCTCTCCCTCATTGTTTTTCTAGCTTCCCCAGCTCCCTCTTGAGTTTCGTCTTGGCTCCCGTCATCTCTGCCTCCGCCTGGCGTATCTCGGCCTGTGCGATCTCTCTACACCTCTTTAGGTTGTCGAGGTGGTCGGTGAGGATCTTGATCTCCCACTCGATGTGTTCCAGCTCGACCTTTGCCGGGCCGCTTACGGGCCGGCGGAAGGTGAGCTCGGACCGCCTGCGCTCGAACTCATGGAGCCGGCGGTTCAAGTCGCTGACGGTGCCCTGCAGCCGGGAGATGTAGTGCAGGTTGTCGTCCTTGATCTTGCGGTTGGGCAGATACCTTTCATCGTGCTCCGCCTGCAGCCGCTGCCGCTGGGCCTCAATACTTTCCTGGCTTTGTGAGGCCATGGCGATGGCTTCGATGCGCGGATTAATCGTTGGCGGAATAAGCGGCAGGAAAGGGGAGGACAGGAGAGCTCGTGGTCTACCGATGCTGCGCGTCTGTAGATAGCTTCAAGGGAGCTGGAGGACGCCGCTTGGGGTATTTATACCAGGCGCAACTCGCGCCTCTGCTCGCTGTGTTCCGGCAGGTCGGGATACATACAGATTTCCAGCTGTGTTACAGCGTCACGAAGCCGCTCGTGACACTGGCGAGATTACATAGCAGGTGGCCCAGGTCAGAGGCGACCGGGTCTCTGATTTGGCGAACTACGTCTGCTGGGTGAATTGCAAGCGGAGGGCTCCAGGCCGGCACTGCACACTGTTTGAGTGAGGGTGAACACAGCCCTGCTTCGACGTATGCCGCGAAGGCGCCCTCATACTCGAGCTCATTGAGCCCTCGTACGTGATCAGAGATCTTACCTGCTGGCCGTCTCACTTTGCTGCTTGAAGTCCCTTCCCACACAGGTCAAGACGATCTTTCTGTTCGACATGGTGCAAGAATTTCAGTCCGTCAGTGAGCACGAGCCTGAGCCTGCTCCAAGATTGAATTGGCATCTCGGAGTAGAAGTTAACGACTTCCTGACTTTTCATCACAGGAGTCCGATCAGACTTGAAGCAAGCGGGAGATGTCATTTCTGAAAATTTTCATATTTCATCTCAAAAGACTCTTACGCCTCCCCCATCATCCCGCCCCTTTCCGAGTTCCATGTGAAGGCAGCCGGACTGATGTTCGGTGCGAATTAATTGTATACGCAAAATCTCAGATCAAATCTTCTCTCTGCCTCTCTGCTCCTTGACGAACTGTTCCTCTTTGATCTCAATCTCAGCCTCGTCTACATCACACGAGATCTCCTGCGCCATCTTCTCAAGCGTCGCCAATAACGTCAAGGCCGCATCGAACTCTCGCAAGAGCACCTTGAGCTCCGCTACGCTCTTGTAAACGTGAAAGTATTTGCCTTCGTGGGGCTGGCCTCGTGCCACTTTCAGCGCGTAACGGGCCTTTTGCATTTCTTCTTTTGCCTTTCGCAGCGTGTTGAGGCCCTGAGACATCAAGCTATGCGCCGGACGTATTGAGGTGGTATTATTTTTCATTGAGATCGGACGAAGACTGTCCTCTTGTCTCTCCTGAGCCGGCTGATATGAATAGGAAGACATTGCGTCTGAATGGGTCGTTGACATGGTGGATCCGAGGCGCTGAGGTCCCGAGTTTCTTTCTCTCGACCAGATCTTTGCCCAGAAACGCTCGATTTTTGTTTATGAGTAAGCGATTTCGACTCAGAACTGGAAAATAGGGATAGAAGATTGTGATTTTAAGGGCAGTGCTGTGAATTTATATACTCGGGCATGTGAAAGTCGTACGAGACCCGGGGTGAACTTCTCCTGGCCTACTTCGTAGGGACCTTGCCTATGCGTGACGCGAATATCCACCCTTCGAAGCTATCAATCATCAGGGATACTCTTCAAGAAGACTGTACCACCCGTTCTGTCATACTGAACGCATATGATCGAGAAACATATGCATCCATCTCTTAGGATACCAGCCTGTACGCTCCGCCCATCGGTCTACGAAAGTGGTGGGATGCTCTGGGATGGTGCCAAACGGCCTTTGTCACCAAACAGATCGCGGGTTCCTGGCGTTCACGGATACATATACTCACGAAAGCACGATTTAGGGGGGTTTGTATCAGTCTGATCTTGATCCACGATCAACGCACATATCAATGTATGCCATCCATCTCTTTGCGTACACTTCGGACTTCTGAGAGGAGGATAGATGTTCTTTGCAGCTAGGCCCGATCGGCGTTTGACAAGTGGATGGGAAGGCCAGCTCCTTCAGCCGATTCTGCAGCTCAGTGCTTGTACGGGACGATTTGTTGCGATGAATATATGACACAGCGACGATGGTTTGCCGGCAGATGAGTCCTTCAGATTGTCCATGGTTTCTCTTGGCTATACTTGCTGTACATCGAATTAGAGCATTTTGCCGGCAAGAGGCTCATCAGCCTCACTTCGCCATAAGTCGACGAACTGGCGCCATCGAAGTGAAGCATAAAAACCAGCCGTTGGTTGCACATGCGCGTCGACCAAATCAAAGATACTCTCAGGAGCCCATCCAAGATGGCCACGTTCTCCACATGCCGTATTCTACGAGTAATACCATGCTGCACACGGCCACACGCCGCCCAGCGTCATTTTGGGCACAATACATCTGGTAAGGGCACGGGGCTGCCGGCCAGGCTTGACGGCCGCGAGAGCTCATGTTAACCTGGTCGCGAGACATACGCTTAGAACCCCCAAGCACGCGCCAATCTCCTGTGCCATATCGGGTTTTCGAAAGGCATTATCGAGTTAGACGGGCCAGCTGCAGCGGTAGGTGCAGCTACATGTATTCATTCTACGATCCTGGGGCTCGCTGGGGCCCACGATGGCAAAATTTATGTACGTATCAGATAATATTCAAAATGAACTGAGGGCCTAGTCTCCCGAAAATTGAACCAAGCAGCACTTCTTCTTGCGTTTGCAATCAAGTTTCTCCTTCTCGCCATCCTTTCCACTGCTTTCATCCACCTCGTGAAGACTGACAGCCCGGTGGTGCTCGCACGCACCGGACATCAGGCTTCAGTTTTCATTCCTTTCATCATCTCGCGGTACCGAGGCCTGCTTCCTGCGGATAGCTAGGTCCATGGCCTTGAGCGCGTCTGACATCTCGGACCCTCGCTGCCTGTCCTTCCAGAAGAAGTGGAGGAGGTCGACGTCCCTTTGGACGAGGGAGGTCATCATGTTCCACCGGTTGTAGAACATGATGATCTGGTGGCCCATGATGATCAGCTCCTGCTCGGTGAAGACATTCTCAGGCGTGCCGACGCTGATGGTAAGTTCTAGGATTTCTCTGTACAGATCCTCGCAGTCCAAACCATTGGTGGCCATGGTCGTGGCTTTTTGAAGGGCACGAAGCTTGTCAGAACAGAGAACGAGAGGCTCAGGGAGAGGAGCAAGAGCGGTGGGAGTCTCCGGGCGTCTCAAGCTGATGTCCTCGCGAGGGATTGCCCTTTCCCCTGCATGGGCCTCCGCCTTGCCGCCGTATTTATAGTGGAGGATTCCCCTGCCATGGAGCTTCGTGTTTGCAAACATTCACCCACCGAGGCGTGACACCGGGAGAAGATTTTGTGAACCGTGAAGGACGACGGCACCGAGGGGACCCGTCGCGGCCTGCGGTGCCCGGCTGACCGTCTGGGGCAGCGGGCAGCATCCATATGAAGGCAGTGAGCGACGAAGAGCTCAGCGGAAATTGACGGCCCCCTCCCCCCGCCCGGGGCAATGAATCACTCGCGAGCGCGGGAGCACCTTTTCAGTGGCTAGCCGAAGTTGAGACCATCATGAGATTGAAATTTTTTCCTGCAATGTCGAGTCGGAAGCTCCCAGACTTTGTCTCGTGTCACGCCGCTGTTCATTGGTCGTGTCGGCTTGCGTATCGCGACATCTGCTCTCAGATCCTACATGTACGCCCTGCCCGGTGATGTCAATCCGTACGGCTGAGTGGCGACCCCTTCCGACTACAGCCCGGCCCTTTCATGCTGGGAGTCGGGATCTCTGCACGCGACTTCTTCCATCGTTGGACAAGCAGTCAGAGTGCCCTGACTTGGCCGCAAGTATCATCGAGCATGGAGGATGTCTCCCAAGATGGATGATTTGGCTCCTCGCACTCGAAACGTCTGGTGAGGAGATACCATCTCCCAGTCTCCCAGTCAACAAAGGACAGGGAGCTTTCGAATGGATGTATGCCGTCTCTCACGAGTTAATCTGCGCTTGCAGGCCCTCGTGTCTCGACTCACTTGTCTTCCAAGCCGACTTTTCGTAGGGAGTGACGGCCGGCGGAGATGACGTCGGGCGTTACGCCGATGTGCTGTGATGATCGGATCGGAGAGGACGCACCGCATCCAGCACGCAGCGCAGCACGGTGAAGGCGGTCCTTGGAAAGCTCTCGAGCGCGGGCCTCCCCCTTCCGATAGTCGACTGTCACCGCGTCACGAAATACGAGGCCGCTCGTGCTGCCGCCTGCGGGGACCGCCGCACGCGCCCCTCGACCGAGCTGGAGCCAATCGAGGCTATGCGGCTGTGCTGTATATGTTTGCCTGAAGCCCTGGCAAGGACATGAGCATGTGCGAGGTGCCCAGGCGCCAAAACGCTTGTTTTTTCCAGCCCTGAATTGAAGCCTCTGCCTGGCCAGGATTGTGTCCCTCTGTACGATGGTCAGCTCCTGGGAGAGGACCCCCGGCAGGGACAGCGAACAGTGATGCGATGCATACAGGGACGGCGCACGAGATCGTCATACCAGCAAGGCTGTATCGACAGCTGTGGTACCCCCTCCGAAGCTAAAAATATCATTCATAACAAGAGGTCAGGCTAGGATTTCAACGACGACATCTCCGTGCCCGTCTCTGACGCCGTGGCACTCAAAGCCTTGCTGCAGGGCGGCAGTGTGCGGTGATTCTTTTCACCGTTCATCTCCACCACAACGCTCGTCACCATGTCCATCTGGATCGCGGCCCCCCTGATGAACTCCTGGCTCGTATCCGACGAGGCGCCGTTCGCAGGCCAGGGACTCGTGTTGTGCCGGCGCCCGTTCCCCAGGCGCTCCCATGAGCACCAGCCGCCCGCGACCTTGTCCTCTTGCCTCCGCCTCCTCCCGCCGCCCTGGATCCAGATCATGTTGCCGTAGCGCCTCGTCGACGGCGTCTTCAGGAACCCAAAGGTCTTCAGGCCCGTGTCGTCGGCGGAGAGGTCCGACGGGGAGCCGAAGATGATGGCGTTGCGCGTCGTGCCGAACAGCAGGCAGTCGAAGGACCCGTTGAAGGCGATGATGGCGCCGGCAAAACAAAAGTATCCGAGCGGCACCTGCCTGCCGGCCATGGTGGCGATCCGGCCAAGGGCAAGGGGGAGGGTGCACATGACGTAGATGAGCGGGTAGATGAGAAAGGCCGGCTCGTGCCTCGGCAGCGGCTGGCTGGCGGCGATGACGCATCGGCGTGCCAGAGCCCGTTGGCGGCGGAGAGAGACAAAGATACCGACGTACAGCGCTGACGTGACGCCCAACGCGAGGAAGATGAAGAAGTAGTGAGTCGCGAGGCGAAGCTGCTCGTAGTCTCGATTCATCCAGCACTAGAGACGGAGCCGGGGTGGCTTGGCGTCAGCTCTGCAAGGCTTCCTCGACGAGAACAGCCGGCTCGGTTCGGCGGATTCATCGGCTCAACGTACCCAGGCGCCGGCGCGAACGAAGAAGCCACCGCGCTCGGCGCCGTTGCGCGTCACAGCCACGGGCAGCAGGGATATGGCGTAGACGAAGGCCCAGTTACCGAGGATGACGGCGAAAAAGGTTCGGTGAGAGGGCCGGCAGTTCCGGACGACGGAGAGGTAGGTGTGGACGGCGATGGTGCTGATGAACATGCTCGACGACAGGTCGCCCGTCGAGACCAACATGCCCTGCACGAAGCACGTCGGCGTCCGTGCCATGATGCCGTCGGCTCGCAGCCATGACGCGTTGAGGAGGAAGGCCAGGCTCTGGTGCATGTCGGCCAGGAGGAGGTTGTAGATGAGGACGAGGAACTGATTCGGCGGCGGAGTCTTGCTCCGTCGGCGCCTGTCCTCCTGCCGAGACACCGCCACGTCGAGCCGGGACGGGTCGCCGTCGGTGAAGATGCCATCGATGCCGAGCCTGAAGTCCGAGGTCGCGTGCGACGGCCTGCGCTCGAGCTCGCCCTGCTGCTGCTTCTGCTCCGGCGGGACGAGGAAGCGCCAGACGACGAGCTTGTAGGTCAAGTAGAGGAACAGGATCGTCGAGGTGGCGAAGGACACGAGCGCCAGCACGGTGATGGCGATCAGTCCTCGTCGCAGGTCCGGCGTCAGAGGGCTGAGACTTTGACCGTCGGCCTTCAGCTCTCCCCACGCCATGGTCGCCTTCCCCCGGCTGGACAAAGGAGGAGTCGAGGACGGGGCCGGCGAGGCTGGTCACGTATTCATAGCGAGGGCTGTGGGCGAGGGAGCCTTGAGGCTCCTCCCTCCCTCGGAGCCGAGGAAGGGAGCCTGGAGAGCAGGGCGGCGATGGAAGCCGGCCGGAAGCAAGAAACCGCCACAGCCCTGCACGTCAGCTGATCTGCTCTAGTTTCGTCGCAGTCCCCTGTTCTGCCTGTTTCGAGATGCGGCCGGGGCCTGTTGGTCAGAAAACGTGGGCTCCGAGTTGAGGGGGGCGGCCAAGCCACAGCCACCGAGGAGCCCGGCTCCGGACGACTAAATAAACACACGCCGCAGCCTCTCTCCTCTGCACAATTCGGGCTCCGCTGCAGCATCTACAGATCCCGGGGGCTGCCATAAGCCGCTACGCCCACGGGCTGAAACGAGGACCGCCGAATCGACGAGGAGGCAGGGCTGTGAGCGGTGACGGTGAGAGTGATGAAATTCGGAGACTCGGGCCAGCCATCTAAGCGTACGGCAGAATCTGACGCCCAACACTAAGATGAGGAATGGTGGGCAGTGGCTCGCGCGACGGCGTGGGGGCAGCATCTGCGAGTCAAAACTGTCAGCCATTGTTCCCCGTCGCCGGCGCAGGCGCAAGAGGCAGTTTGGGCACTGCTCCCACCGTGCGGGCTGAGTTCCCAGGCCTGTCATCATGCATTAAGCTGAATGCATTGCATGCCGGGCATCCATCCTGACGATGCAACGCTATCGAATCCATGGCGCGAAGGCGGCGAATGGAACGACGGGGATATAGATGACTCGTTGATTTCTCGTCCTCACTTCTCCATTTCGGTGATCAGCTCCGTGGTAAGGTGACGATGAACGCATGCGTGGTAACCCTGCCCGGGCCAATGTCTGTCACATTTCTCATCGATCCGGCTTCGTTGCAGTCGGCCGAGAGAGAAGAGGATGCGGTACTGTATGTTAGAGAGATTATATTGAGATGATGCCCCGTGACCCGCATCCGGTAGTTCAGCCTCTCCGCGAAATCATGGTGACCTGCCAATCTTCAGCCTCTCGGCTCAAGGCTTCGAGAAACTCGTCATTTTGAGCTTCCATGTTGCCCGTCTTCCCGTTCAGCTCAGCCTGTTTGCGTTTCGGGCACCAAGGCTGGAAGTGGCCACCTTTCTTGTCTCGCAAGACGGCGAGGTTGCTGACAGCGGACAGTTGTGTCTGCGATACTTCTGGTTCATCCATCCGACGAGTCTAAACGGAGGCTTATCCCGCCGGGCCCCGACTCGCCGGGCGCGAGACCGAATCCTGATCGTATACTGAGCCCGATTTGGAAAGTCGTTTCAAGAGAGAATTAGTAATTATTCATTATGCCCTCCAGGCTATTCCCGTGCCGCTAATAATACTCGTCAGTCGCTACTCCCCTGGAGCATCAGTATGTTCTCGTCCCCTTCTGCCAAGAATGCTGCACGGCTTCTCTATACAAAGAATGCCAGCGCCAACCCAAAGTAAGGGAAAAAAGGAAAACCCAAGAGACATGAGAAAAAGAACTCCACGCTCCTCGCCGTCTAGTGATTGCAGAACTCCTGGTATGCATTCATTCAACATGGGATAAGCCAAAGAGAAGCAAGTCCTTGAGAAGAGTGGGTGAAGAGTGGAGGGGACTGGCGGGGACGAACGCGGGTAGATGAATTTCGGGGACGAGCCGGTCTTAAGTTGTGCGCCTAATCGCGTCGTGCATCTCGACGGTTCCGCCGACGTCGCCGTCGAGGTCCGGTACGTCGTATTGCCTCTTGAGCTTCGTCAGGAGTGGGCCAAGCTCGTAATCGCTGCGCATGCTCTCGTGGTTGCAGCAGGGAGAATGACGGAGAGGGAGCAACCAGTCTACGACGTGGTTGCCCATGACGGATTTCCAGTTGGCCCAAAAGCCCAAGTCCCAGGGATTCTCGCGATTATCAGCTCGCAGGATTGCGAACTTTCTCGTTGCGCGCTGGTCCCTTGCCGACGCCGGATCAAGATCGGCACCGGTCGGGGGAGCGGGTGCTCTTTGCGAGGTCGGCCACGGAGCAGGCCGTGGCAGGGGATAGACGATGGTGGAAAAGCGAGTAGAGGGCGGACTGTGACGCGGAATGCGAACGGCGAGGTAGACGACTTGAGACTTCTTAAGGACGTCGATGTTGGTGATGTTGGTGAAGATGAACCGAAGCGAGGTCAGAACCATGGCGGAGGCGAAGAAGGCGTAGAAGGAGGTGACGGCGACGACGGAAATGACCCAGCCGTCGACGGAGGGTCCCCTCGAACTCTGCTGCTGCAGGCAGTACGCGCTGGCCCCGACACCTACAGCGCACAGACAGACGGTGTAGAGGGTGAACTGGAAGAAGAAGTTGAAGGCTAGATGGGTGTCAGCGGTGCGGGAGCGGCAGGGCCGGAGCCGGCAGACTTACACGTCTCGGAAACCATGCCGCCAACCCAGGGGCAGAGATGGTCCATCTTGCGCACGCAACGGCCCAGCTCGCGCGAGTGATGGGCCCGGTCGGGCTTCCACTGGCGACATTCGGAGCACCATTTGGGCCGGCCGTCCGCCTCGCAGACGAAGACGTCCTTGCTGTAGAAGGCCTCGAGGCCCGGGCTGTCGGGGTTCTGATCCGGGGGCACCCACGGGTTCGCCTCGAGGTCCCTGCCGCGGGCCGCCTTGCGGTCCGTCTGCGTCTTGCCGCCCGGGTCGAGGTCGTGTATGAGCGGCACGAGGCCGGGGTCGCGTTGGATGGCGAGGGCGGTTCGGAGATAGGCGGCCATGGTGAGGAAGATGAAGAGGACGTAGAGGACCAGCATGGCGACGAAGAGGCCCGTCTTGCGCCTGGTGTGATACAGATCATGGACTGCAAGGGGGGTCAGCGCGAGAAGCAACGGCAACGAGCAGACGGACTTGCCGCAGACGCGGTGGATGAAGGCGTAGCTGGGGACGACGAAGGAGGCGAAGACGATGCAGGGGACGAGGCGCATCGACCAGCGAGTGGCAGCAGCTCCGTCGCTGCCGCTCGAGCGCATCATGGCGGCATCGCGACGCCGCAGCTCGGGGCAGGCGCTGGTGAAGGGCGGCGGCGACGGCGACGGCGATGGCGACGGTGACGACGAGGCTGGCCGAGGACCATAACAACGGGCCTCGAAAGGGCGGCTCATGGAGGTATGGAGCAGGCAAGATTGCTGGCGCTATAACGAAACGGACGGGCAACGGATGATGTAAGACGATCACGAGGGGGGGGGGGGGGGG